>JAGKTI010017203.1:0-17500 GCA_018397915.1 Birgus latro | reverse complement strand
ATAAAACGTAATTTCTTCGGATTTATTGCTTTTTGGAATATATCGGTTTGTTTTAGTTAGCCCCTCTTCTTATTATCTATTTTTTTTACTGTTCTCAACTTAGAAGAGTAGTCATCGAATTCAATATATTTCTAATTATAGGCAAGTTAGTCCCTTCAGCTCGTTGACGTATTTCTTTCTTCCTATCATCAGACAAAGGAGTAGCCTACAAAGGAAAGCCAACAGCAATAGACCTGTTAGTCCTTTCACAGCTGCTTGGTACAGGGTAGGTTATAACAGACATATTTATTCTATCAGTTAAAGACAAGGATAGAAAGGCAAGAAGGCTCCCCATCCACCCTCGAATTTTATTTAGCTTAAGAGAGACATCTTGTAGAGAGAAGGAGGGATTGGATTACTTAACCCACTTCAAGAGATTCATCCTAAAGGGGAGTAAAGCTTTCTGGTGTTGGCTTGATTTAAATGAAAACAAATATATATAATGACGATGAAGGAGTTACTTTTCACGGAGGAGCAAATGTTCATAAATAGTTCACCAGTAAGTGTATATTGTTCACGGACTTCAGTATACCATCCTTTGAAAAATGTATCACCAGGGCAGTTCCTTTCCTGGTTGTGTTTAAAAATAGAGCACAGCGGAGTACGAAGCCTGGCCAGAAGAATGATTGTTCTCGACTAAAATTCATTCGATTATTATTCGCTTGCTTGCGTTCTGGCGGGGGATTGGTTGGCAGGGTTTGTTTACACGCATTAGGGGCCTGACCTTAACTCCGGCCCAGATCAGGTTTGGCCATAAATAAAGGTTGCATTGTGGAACGCAGAGGTAATAGAATAAGAGACTCGCTTTCATTTGGATTCGCAGTTGAAGCATTTTGGATTATATGTGTGTTATTTTTTTACTCAGGAATACTTGTCACCTACATTCATGAGGAGAGGAGAGGAATATATTTGTTTCTAATTTTTCTGCAACAACGAAAAAGAACGTTCACCATCTTCTAATGAAAGATTTGTATTATGTGTTATTCTTTACTTAGGAATTATTATCACCTTCATTTATGAGGAGAGGAATATACTTGTTGCTAAATTGTCCACAACTACTAATGATAAACCACCATCATCTATAAAAGAATTGTGTATCTTCATCTGTTGATCGATCACATGTATAGATGGACCTGCTTTCGGAACACCCAAAGCTAAATGGAATGTTGTCTGTTAAAGATCTCCCAAACGGTGGAAGTTATTAATATTTTACAGGAGGTTTTCCGTAACCTTTAGTAAGGTTATCTGTAAATGCGAGGTTGTACTGAGTGGTAAAGGGCAAGTGTATGTGTTGCGGTATGCTCATAGGGAAAGAGATACAGATGTTTAGTTTAACCCCTTGAGCACCGTGTCTTGTTTTGATTGTTCATGCTACTCCAGACAATCTTACCGAGCATGGAAAGGATCGCTAGCACTTAAGGGATTAATAAGACAATATCTAATGCCAGCAGTCTGAAAAATCACTCCCAAGGGAAATAAAATAGTCTGGAGATAGCAAAAAATTTAAGAGACTTTCTGGAGCTAAATGAAATAGACTTTTCAGCCTGACCATGCCATTTATGTCCTCTTCGTGCTACTACCTGACGATTTTTACTCAGCTTTGGAGGAGACTTCTTGAGTTGAAAAGGTTAATGATGGCAATATTCATCCCTTCTCATAATTGTAATCATATTTAAAACAGAAACCATTCTTGAGGTGAAGAGGTTAATATGTAAGAAAAGAAAATACGAAGGAAAAGGGCTAAAAGAGGGTGAACTACATTTGAAGGAGGGGAAGGCAGATAAATATGTTGGAGGAAAATGTGAAGCAGGCTATTAATATCGTGAACTTTTGCGTTTGATGAGATACAGCATCATTCACGTCTCTTGAATGACTTATAAATACTAACTCTTAAAGCTAAAGAAAATCGTCCATAACAAGCCAGAATTAAATTGTTCTAGAGCTGAAAGTATCATCATCATCATCACGCTCGAGAGGTATAAAGGTGAATGGTGTGTGCAAAGACGATGACACAGAAACATGTCTCCCCCATTATCGTTTTATGCCCACTTAGAAAACCAAATTGCTTTTGGTTTGCAGCTTCAAGGTCAGAATTATTAACTCCGTCAGTGCGGTGATAATTACGAGTTTTTGGATTTTCATAGAACCAACAGATCTTTTGTTTTGGAAGAAGCCCTCAGACTTTCATTCAGAAACGCCTCCATTTCCTCATTATAATGGCCAATTATTCTGTGTACTTGTATTTACCTCCAGATTATTTAATTAGCCTTAACCCGTTCAGTACAGTTACAACATCCTTATTATAATCTTGCTATCATTTTGGGATTTTATGCAGCGTAGGGGAGAATCCTAGCAGAGAAGGGATTAACAAAGAAGAATTTAGCCCCTCTTTTCGACAAGACCCCTATAACTAAACTCAGTCGTCTGTTTTCACTTAAATAAAATAACAGGCGTCTCGATGCGGAGGGAGTGAGAAGAAGGGTCTTTCGGATTGAAGGGGATTAAATTAACTTCTCATGAACGTGTCTTTCTTCTTCTTTTTTTTTCTTTTAATCGAGCTAACGCTAAAAGATATCATTCAGATGAGAAGGAATATAGTAATTTGATCATGTATTTACTGGTAACGTTTTATTCAGTTGCATGAGATGAAGAAGCCTAAGATATTTGTTATAGTGCATCATACCTGGCCATGACGTGTTAAAATATTCTGAGGAAAGTTTGGCAAGGGATGGAAGGGAATTTAAGAATTGTATTAAAGATAATTATGTCCGACGTGTGAGAAGGACTACGGTTATACCAGAAAAAGAGAGGACGCACATACGAGTAGTGAGAGAGAGAGAGAGAGAGAGAGAGAGAGAGAGAGAGAGAGAGAGAGTGACACCCTGAATAACAAAACAAACAATCAAATTGATAAACAGAGTACCAGCCACAAAAAAAAAAAAAAAGGTCACACAAGCAACACCTTTGATCCAAGTATGCATGGCTGCTAGTCCGCCCCCTCCCCCTTCCACCCTTTTTTCTCTCTCCCCCTGCCCCAATACACTTTAAATTTGCCTGCCCCTTCCCCTCCCTTCCCTTTCCCCTTTCTCCCCGCTCCCACCCCTCTTCCCTTTCCACAAATCATTTTTCTTTCTCCCCCATTCTCCTCCTGTCTCCCCCATTCCCTTCCTGCCTCCCCCATTCCCTTCCTGCCTCCCCCATTCCCTTCCTGCCTCCTCCATTCCCCTTCTTCTTCCCCCATTCCCTCCTTCCTCTCCATTTCCCTCCTTCCTCCCCCATTCCCTCCTTCCTCCCCCATTCCCTCTTTCCTCCCCAAGCCAACCACACCTGCCACCTCAGTGACGGGAAAATCACTTCAAATTACTCCATATATGCCTGGTGTGCGTCCCTCGCCGGGCTCTCTTAACACACCACACCACACCACACCACACACCACCCTCACGCTGCCACCACCACCACCGCTCACAGCCTCACCCCTGCTTGAGAGAGAGAGAGGGAGAATCAGAGCCGTAGGTGTATTAACTCACCTGTATATCCCGATAAAGGCCGCTGAAATACCTGAGATAATTACTTTCAGGTATTTTCCATCACCTTTGTTAAACTGATGTCTTTGATTTTTCTCCTAATTTAGCTGTCTTCATGGATTTTGGTCGATCAGGGCCTTCATAAACCCGTTCAATATTTGAATTTTTTCGTAAGACAGTAGTAAGAAAAAAAGTCGTCTGGAGGCAGCAAGAATAAGCTGCATATATATATCAATGCAGTGAATGGGTTAGTACAGTTAATTTCCTTATAAGTTGTAAACGCATTTTATTACGAGGCTAATTTAATATGCCACGGGGTTTTTGAAAATGTATATATCGTGAGAAATATAGCACAAACCCTGACGACATTACATTCATCATCATCATCATCATCATCTTCATCATCATCCGGACCTCCTTTCCCACCCTAGGGCGGGGTGAGGAGTAGCAACGTCCAGACAGCCTAAGTTTGCCTAATTCAACGGGCCACGCTGCCATTCACTCATCATTCAAGCCCACGGAATCCTGGCTCCATTACATTACCGTAAAAATGATCTTACCTGTTCCATCCCTCTGTGTTTACAATGTTCTCGGCAACTTCGACATGCTTTAATGTTTTTACCATGTCGACGCTGCTCTGTTATTTTCATTCTATCTCCGGACGATTGTGTTCCAGTTGCGAAGAACCGCTTGTGCAGCAGTAGTCAGTGGGGGAGGGAAAAAAATACATCCAAGCGAAGAGGTAACGATAACTATATTCTTTTCACTCTAACTTGGCCTAAAATTGCCATCCCTCCATCTCGAATGCCGAGTTGTAACAATGCATTAACTCTAGAATATGGTGCTAATCACGATGAAGTGCTGTCGATAGAATGTAGAGCCTTAGCACTGTCTCATTCTGGCATTGAACTACGCGAAGTAAGCTGCAGAAAGACGAAAACCTGGGCCAAGTTAAGGTGAAGAGCGTATAACATATTGCATAATTAAAACGACGTAAACACGGGCTCTAAATGACGATGAAGATTGAAATGATGCAGATAGGCACTAACAGATACGATATGCTCTTGTTATCTGTTATCATTTTAATATCTCCCCTAGTTTTTAATCGGACAGTATAATAAGTGGCACGGTAGGATTCGCAGTGCCACCTCCTCTGCGATTTATTTTGCATATTTCACTCTAGCACTCTCCTGCATGTTGCTTATATCGTTTTAATTTCGATTTAATTTTCATCATCAACACGCAAGAGGAGGATGAGGCGTGACATACAGAATAATTCGCTGAGGGTGAGGTTTTACGAGATCTAGCCCATATGCGTCCGTAAGTCCACAATAAATTACGAAAAGGGTGGCCATTAAAGTTTCATTGTTACTTAATAAGGCTGATTTACCAGTAGACTCGATTTCCAGTACCGGTTGTTTGGAAAATGTTTTGAGAGTTTGGCATACGTTGTGCCATTTAAGGAAGATTATACTGTACACTCGCTGTCAAAAGTTAGCTGACATTTCCCTACAAGGTGTGGTAATGGAAGGTGTTGCAAGAAATAGTTTGATGTGGTAGCGATATAAGGCAAACAGCATGAGACTCTGACAAGGAAGGTTATTTACTTAGGCTCAGGAGACATGAGAAATATGCAACACAGGGCACAATTCTGTAATGGGGTTTCTGGCGATAGTTTACTCTTGACTGTATCTTCATACGTGTGATTTCATTCTCATACATGTGATTTCTCTCATACATCTGATTTCACTACCATACATTTGACTTCACTCTCATACATCTGATTTCACTATCATACATTTGACTTCACTCTCTTACATCTTATTTCACTCTCATACATTTGACTTCACTCTCACACATGTCTTCCTTCTCATACATCTGACACACACTCATACATCAAACTCCCCCCCTCATACATCTGACATCCTTCTCATACGTCTGTCTTCAATCTCATTCACTGACTTCGCTTTCATACATCAGCATTCACTCATACACACCTGGCTTACCTCTCATACATCTGTCTTCCCTCTTATACATCTGACTCTCTCTCATACATCTTCCCTCCCACTGCATACATCCCTCTCTCCACCTGGCCTCATTACTCCATCCACTTAAACGGTCAGTAATAAGGACAGCACATCGTTAGCAAGGGTTATTAGTGAGGAATGTCATCACCTAACGATATAACATCAACATATGCTTTATTACGGCTATAAATAAAAACACATCTCTTTTCTCAGCTGCTGGGACGGATACCTTTAATTTTCTATCTCACAGTCTGAGTATTTCTTGACTTAATTTTAACCTCTTCGATACGAGAGCTCTGAAGTTAATTAGTCCAGACTTTCTTTATAGACCTTAATTATCCTTTAAAATATAATTGTCATTTGTAGTTTATTCCCGTTACCTTCATACGATTTTATTCAGGTTAAGAGGCCCCCCAGTAGAGAAAGAATTTTTGTAGGTTAAATTTTATCCCTGCAGTTCGAGAAGCTGGATTACAGTGAGTTCGATTGTCGAGAGATAGTGAGTAAAAAGTATATATAAGACATTGTAGCAGATAAAGTATTAAAAAGATGTCCTCATCGGAGTAACTAGGGATTGTATCTAACCCCATCAATACTGTAGGAAAGTGCTTCAGTTAGAAAATAAACGTACAGTGGTTGCTGGATTACAGTATAAAAACAGCCTACTGCACTGATTAATATGATTATTGTTTTAGGACACCATACTCTAATTATAGAAAATATAACTTCGAAGTGAACTGAAACTATGAAACTGTGCCCATCGAAAACACGGAGAGTAAGGAGTGATTTAGAGGACGTATTTACATGAATGAATTGAATAAACATGGCATCAGTAAGGCCTTAAAAGTGAGCACAGGGAACAAAACTATTTATAAAAATCTAATTACAGCATTTCCATATCGCGATGGAGATAGAGGGACATTGAATTAAAGATGATGCATTTGATTGGCGGATTCAGTGACCCTGTGATGTAGTTGGTTACCGTTCTGTTGGGAGTTTCAAGAGTAGGTTAGATATTTACGTGACTGGAAAGGGCGAATATAAAGCTCATTTCACTCACTAAATCTCTCAGGGCAGAAAAATAACAATTTTTTTTTTTTCAAGGTTTCACTGCCGTAGTCTGTTTTTCCTTTCGCCCTTTCCTGTGAAATTTGCAGCTGGATTGTTTGAAACTTGCCTGATTCCTCATGCAGCGATGTATATATTCTTCTTTCTTTGTAGACTTGGGTGGGGGGGGGGGGATGGTGAGAAGCCTTAAAACAACTGTCCGGGTGATTCGGCGTAAAAGATCAAAGGGCTTAGAAGGTGAGGATGTCCCCCAAAGCATCATGATGAGCAGAGGGTGAAAGGTGTGAACGTCGAGGGTAGAACTGCGAAAACGGACTGAAAAAGACTTGCGATGAGGTCATAGAGCGTGACTTCAGTGTTAAGGGACTAGGAAGGCTGCTAGAGATCGAGCAGCATGGAGAACCTCCCTTAGCTGACGATAGCTGATGCATACAAGAATGTTAGAGCCTTTATAAACGAAGCGACAATGATGAGCAATGCAGCATCGTCTGAAACCACGTTCATATATTCAGCACCCCTAGTTCACCATTCGGCGTCACCAGATCAGCGAGAGTCACCGCCGCGTGTCACTGGCTTTTTTTCCTCTTTTGTCTCCCAGAGGTTGTCTCAGATTTAATCACCGAAAAAGAATGGGACCGAGAGCGTCAGGTAATTTTCCGGACGAGGTGTGTTGAAGGGCCGGCGGTGTCGCACATTCACCGCAGCGGAAGATGACAGGGTGGAGGAACCTGCAGTGTGTAAGGGGCTGATTCCTCTCTGTCAACCCCTCCATTGTAACTCTATCGCCTTCACTCCCTCCATTTGTCGCCCTTACATCTTAACCTCTCCATTGTTACCCTCTCATCTTAACCCCTTCATTGTCACCCAGCCATCTAAAATTCCATCATTTGTCTCTCCAGCACATTAACTCCTCTATTTCTACACAAGCACCTCCACACTGCGGCTTCCATCAGCTGTTTAAGTTCGACTGTTTGCCTCTCTACATTTCCCTGCCTGTCCTCTGTAATTTTTCATCACATCGTTTCACTCATTTTTCCGTTGTCTCCTCTCATCTTTCAGCAAGCCATTCCTCCACCCCTCCCTTTAGAGCTATACTTTCAACTCCCCTTTACATCCCCTCCCACCTGCCTTCCACTGCTTAAGTCACAGTTCCTTGAATCCCTGTTCCCTCCTCTTCCCTCTCATTTCTCGTTCTCCATCCCATCCCCCAGCCATTGCCCCAGATCTGTACCTTCACTTCCATTTTCCTTCCCTTCCCACTCATCCCTCATCGCCATATTCCCAGTTCCTTTATCGGATTTCCTTTCAGGTTAGCTTCCCCACTCCATTCCTCTACGCCCTCCCTCAATTCTGCACCGTATCACCCATCCCTCTCTTCCTCGCCTGCTCACACACCTCTCCCACTCAATTCCCAACCCCTCTTTTTAGCCCCTTCTGTCCAAAAACGTGTTCTGGAGAAAGCAAAAATGAACTGGAAAATGCGTCATCTAACTGAGGGGTTAATGATCCACACCTGCACTTTCCCCATACTTTCTCCTCCTACCAACCTCATTCACAGATCTTCCCATCCCCCATCTCCCCAAGTTTACACCTTCACCTGCCTCTCTATCCCATTCCACGTGCCTCCCATCACCGTATTCCTGGACCTCTCCCTTCTCTCCCATTCCTTCCACCTCCACTACGTTTATTCCACTCCTCTTCCTTATTTCTCCACAACTCCCCATCACCTTCCTTTTTTCATCCAGCAACATCACTCACCTTATTCCCTGTTCCCTTTCCGCCATCCCTCCTCTAGCCTCCACTTTCCTTATTTCCAGTCTTTTCTTGGCGTCTCCACCTTCCCCTCCTTTCTTTCCTTCTCATCCCCACTCTGTTCTCCACTTCCTCCCCCTTTCTTTCTCCTTCCCTCTCCTTTATTCCCAACCCGTTCCCACATACCTGTCGTCTCCACCTACCCCTCCCCTCCCCTCTTCTCATTCATCCCTTTACACCACCTGGTCACATCCCTCTCCCTTCTCTTACACTCCTTTCCTCTGTCCTCCGATCTCATTCACATCCCTTTCTCTCCACCTTCTCCTCTTCTTACCATTTTTTCATCCACTTCCCCAGTCCCTTTTCCAACCCTCTCTCTTTTCTTCCCCTTCCTCCTATCTCATTCCCAACCCTTTCTCTCCACCTACTTCTCATCTCCTCTTCTCCCTTCCCTTCTCACCACTCAATCTCCAACCTTCTCCCTCCAAATCTACACCAACTCCTACATCCCTCCTCCTTCCCTTCTCGTGTCCACACCCCTACCCTCGTCCCCTCCCACCCACCTACCTTCCCTATCAGCCATTCCACCGTGATCTACAATAGGTGTCATTTTTTTTCTCACGATCTCATTTATCCCCTCTGTTTAGCACATTGTCTTATCTTTGCTGGTATTTCCTCCAAGCTTTATCTTCCATCCATCGTCGGCCTCAGTATATTGTGCCTCCCCTTCTCGTTATTTCCGCCCTTATGTCTTCTATTTTTTCGGTAATGCGTCCCTTGCTACCTGTATTAAATTTCTTCGTTTTTTTTTTGCCCCCTGTCGTTAATGTGTGTGTGTGGGTGGGTGGGTGGGTGGGTTTTCGCGCGCGCACGCAACGCGCTTTAATTTCACTGTTTTCTTTTCTCTGTTTTTGTATCCACCCCATCTTTAATAATACATCTTTTTTTTTTTTTCGCCTTCTGGAAATGAAATTCGTACTGTAAATTAATGTCACAGTTATTGTAATGGCGCAAACGTGTTTCGACTGCTAGTGAATTCTTTAGGAAAATTGGTCCTCGTGTGAAAGAAATCATGTTATTATTATTATTATTGGTAGTAGTAATAGTAGTAGTAGTAGTAGTAATAGTAGTAGTAGTAGTAGTAGTAGTAGAAGCAGCAGTAGTAGCATTGCAATTATTTTTATCATTATGCACATGAACATGATTGTCATTATTATTTATCATCCAGTCACTCTTATCTCCTGTTTAAGTCTCTTCTCGATCCTTGCCTTTCCTTCCTTCAACCTCGTTAATCCTGTGCCCGTTAGTCTTCTGTCCTGCCTCTCACCACCTGTCCTGCCTCCCACCACCTGTCCTGCCTCCCACCACCTGTCCTGCCTCCCCCTCTCTCACTATCCCCTACCTCACTCTCTTCCACCCCTCTCCCTCACTCTCTCATTCTATCTCACTCTATCCCAGACCCCGACTTATTTCATCATCCCAGCCCCTCCTACCCTCTGCCCCACCCTTCACCACTCCATCCCATTCCGTCTCTGTAGCTGCCCCTTCCCACATCTTGTTTCACTCTCCCTCTCCTCCCCACCCCAGTCATCACACTCACTCTCTCACGTCCTCCCACCCTCATCTCCCTCTCTCCCACCCACTTTCTCGCTCACTCCCACCCTCATCTCCCTCTTTCCCACCCTCAACTCCCTTTTTCCCACCCTTAACTCCCTCTCGCCCACTCTCATCTCCCTCTCGCCCACCACCTCTCCCCCTCATTTTCCCAGCCTCCCACTCCCTCTCACCCCATCAAAACCCCTCTCCCGCACTCTCTAACCCACTCCCCCACCCTCCCATACCCTACCTCTCTCTTCCAAGCTCTCCTCTCGGCTTCTTATTCACCGTCCATAGGGCTTAAGGAATGCATCACTGAAAGAGGCGCTCTTTATGCAACACTCTATGGGTTCCGAGCACTTCCTGTTGGTGGGAAGTGAGGGAGGGGGGGGAGAGAAAACTGGGTGGAGGGAGGAGTGGAAGGATGGAAGGAGGAAGCAGGAAGGAGAGGAAAAGGAAAGGTGAGAGACTGAAGAGAAGAGGTAACTGGAATAAGATAAGCAGAAAGGAAGCAGAGAGAGGACGAGGAAAAAATGGAAGCGAGGGGTCCAGGCAAAACAGATGTAGGAATCAAGAGAAAGGAAAGCAGGAAGGAAGAGAATGAAACTAGGAGGAGGGAGAAAAGGAAGGAAGTAAACAGAGGGAAGGGAATTAGTGGACGGGAAAGAATGAAAAGAGACGGGAGGGAGGAAAGAGAACAGGTTGAGGAAGAGGAAGGGCCAGGGAGATTATGGAGAAGGGAGAAGAGGAAGGCTGTGAGAAAGAGGGAGGAGAGAGTATCAGAAGGAAGAGGAGAAGGAGGAAAGGAAAGCGTGGAATGGTAGGCAAAGGAGAGACAGGAGAGAGAATCAGTGGGAAGGAGAGAAGGAAGGAAGACAAGGAGGAGGTGGAGAAGGATGTCTGATGTCTGATGTCTTTATTTCACACTTCTGACTACTAAACAGACAATAAGTAAAGCCTTATTGGAGACCTTTCGCATTTAATTAAAGGGATAAGGGAAGATCATTTTTATCCCCCGAGTTAGTGGAGCCCTTTCCTGTTCTAAATAAAATCTTGTAGCCATCAGAACGAAATGAAAAAGTCGGAAATTTTAGTGAAGGAATTAATAGCTAGTTAGGGATAGTTGAAGAATAATAAAAGGCTGAAATAAATGAGTAGGAAGTAGCTAAAAATTAAAGTGTTATTGGAGTACACCACAAATGATTGCCTGATAATGAGATGGTTAATCGAGACACTTAATATTTTGGCTTCTATGGTTCACTAAATAACCTCGTCTGGCTGTGGATGCAATAGAATACTTGAGTTGCTGCGACCAATGAAGGGTTAAAAATACTGTTACTCTATACTAAGACGTAAATTAAGAGGAATAATTGGTATACAAATATCCCCCACCCGTTAGCTTCTTAAAAATAATAACATCGAAGACAGTGCTGTAACATGGTGCAAAAAATATGATCAAAACACATTATAGATTTTCGTTTTTAAGCGAATTAAAGAAAAAACACAAGGGCAAAAGAAAACAGGAAAAATATTCGAAGCAGTTGACAAGTTCTATCGAGACACAAAAACGTTTTATCCGTAGCGATAAAAACATCTCTCGCCTCATTGATTCCATTGCCGGGGAGAGCACAAAAACATGCTTACAGTTTCCTCCCTCTCATTCTATCATTTCCTTTTGTTATTCCTAATTAATTCACTCACCGTCGCATGTTTCCGTAAAAGAGGCGACAGGGAAATTGGGAAGCAAAGATAAGCAGTTGACGTACAGATTGTTATACAGAATTTTCACGATCCAAGAAATACGTTGACGGCATGCAGTATTCATTTTAATCGTGTGGCCTTTTTTGTCTCATATTCTTTCAGAGTTCAGGTAATCTTATTAAATTTAAGGAAGATAATTATTTCGAAGTGGAGATGTTATATGTATCCCTCATTAGCTCCCTCCACTCATTCTGTTTCTTCATAGTGGATAAAATAATTTCTTGGTCGCCTGATTGAAATTAATAATACGCCTTCGTGGTCTTCACTAACCCCTCAAATCCAGTAACGCGGGGATCCCTTTGTAGATGCATCTCTGGGAGCGTAGGGTCTCTCGGGTTGTCACTCACTAACGATTTTCGGACGGGAGTTGATTGACTGCCGTTGACTTACAGGGACTTTAGTAAAGCCACACCTCACCTCACCTCACCTCACCACACCACACATAATCAACCTCCACTCCGAGGGTATTAAACGAAGGGCCAGAAGCTCCCACATCTAGTACGTTTGCTTGTGCATATTATTATTGCTATCTCGAGACGATGTTCTTCAGTTTAGGATTGTGTCTTCGAAGTAGAAAGGTAAATACAGACTTAATAAATCCTTTCAGTGCGAGAAACCATTCGAAAACTGACGAAAATTTACGAGTAGCAGGAAACTGAACTACGATGAATATAGCCCGGCGTGAAGGGGTTAAGGGAGAAGGACCAGCTCTACAGGTTGTCTGTAGCCAGGCTCTTAAATACACCCATTTCCTCTTCCTGTGTCGCCTGCTGCTTCTTTTGTACTTGACCTTTATATCCTCTGTTAATATTCAGCACATTTAAGTAGAGAATTATTTTTGTAACCAATATCTCGGGATAAAATAATATATGAGATCACATGCGATGATTTCTTGTCAACTTGTATATAGAATTTTTCATATATTTAAGAGGAATAAGTTTGCCTGTTCTCTGTTTCCGCTAATTCTTTAAGTCTTACGTGTTCCCTCACAGTGCCAATAAAATCGTCCTGCCCGAGCAAGAATACAATAAACGTCCTTAGGTTGAAGAGGTTAGGGAAAGCGCCTCTCGTAGTGAAGGGGTTGAAGGCTGAAACAAACACCAACTCGAAAAATGTCTTGAGCAAAAATAAATAAAGAAAATAAAAATAAAAAAATAAAAAATGTCGATAGCTAGAGAAAAACCAGCTAGATCGCAAGTGGTCGGAGATTACAGTGACCCAGCACCCGAATTTTGACCTTGGTTTCTGAGCTTGACCTTTGACCGATCTGTACCAAACTTGAGTCACGTTTTCCCAGAGCCTCACACAGTGTATCAATTTTTGTGTATATTGGATTATGCTTTGACGACATATTGATATTATTATTATTATTATTATTATTATTATTGTTATTATTGGTAGTAGTAGCATTATTATTATTATTATTATTATTATTATTATTATTATTATTATTATTATTATTATTATTATTATACGTATATACAGTAGAGAGATACAAGCACTGAAACGGTCTTTATCACAATATCAACACCTCCTCCTTTACTGTAGTAAATGCGTTAATGGAACTTCCTTGAGGGCCGGTAGGAGACAGTGAAGAGTACCAGGTTTGGGAAGTGTTAATCATCATCATCATCATCATCATATTCATTCATCCATTGTCCTCGTCGTTTGAATCAGGTCATCGCCATCTGCAATACCGTCTGCCATCATCATCGTCGTCGTCATTTGTCACTGTCATCGTCATTTGCTATTATCATCATCATGTCATCATCATCATCATCATCATCATCACTGTTATTCTTTAATTATCATGGTGTGGTTTACCTGATGGCTACTCTTTACTGCATTACCCCTTCACTGCGATGACTCTTCACTTAAGCCCTAAAAACAAAGGGATTCAGTAAGCTTATATGCAACCCCTTTAGTCCGAAATAACCCTGATAAGCTAGAGAAAATCTTGTAACGCTAAATAAATAAACACAAGTAAATATAATAAAATATCCTTGTGTTCAAATGGTTGATAATGTAGGAGAAAAAAATGATCGTAATCTGAATTAATTAATTTGCATATAAATCGTGTTAATTACGCTATATCACAATCATTTCTTATCAGCCAGTGTTGTGATATGGCTGGACATCAGATATACTTGTGGCGACCTGGTACCTGATTCCCCTTATCAGCAGTGCCTTATCAGCAGCGGGGACAACGATGATAACGACCCTGGGCGGTATCCTGATGTGCTTAGGACGCTTACTAACACCTCTTCCTTAGCGATTTATTTGTGATTTTGCTCAAAGTGTGTGTGTGTGTGTGTTTAACATACACAAGATGGTATGGTGTAAATTTCTGGTAAACTATTTTGTGAATCCATTACTTCTAGAAACGAATCATAAGGATCCCTAGAAGTCTGCGATTGCTAACGATGAATTTCAGGTGACCTGATTTTCTCTGCCCCACTCCTGTATTGTGGCGATTGCGAGATTTCAGCATCTGATTGCACACTTATTAAGTCATTCAGCATGATAACCCTTCTTCCCACCAGTACTTAGGAATGATAGATCCAGAAACGGGAAAAGGTGAACACAATAGTACAGAGTGTCCAGTGAAACAGGTTTTGCACGTATCATTCAAGCTTTCCAAATTCTCGGTTTTAACTTACGGGCGAGCTAGCTACACAATAATGTGCAACACCTATAGGACAGAAATCACTTTGTCGACTGCTGAAATATAGAAGAGATGCAACCTTTGTCATGAAAGTAAACAAGAAAAAGAAAAATACAGCAAAGGCAAGGAGTAAATGAATGAGGGAACATACATTCATTTCTGTCATCATCCCTACCCTCATTCCCACCTAAAGATGATGTGAGCTAGAATCCAGGGACGAGGAAGCAGATGTACAAAAGTTTCAGAACGAACAGCATCATAATCGAGCAATGAAACCCGGACACCAAATTGAATACCAGAACAGTGAGGAGACAGAAATCAGCGCTCAGCACCCGAGTCCTCAAACTGAAACCAGGCGTCGTGGCTCATAAAAAGAGAACTCATAAAAACGTGCCACAATGGGGCGCGACAAGTCCAAAGGGGGAGTGTCATCGTAAAGACCATTGTGGAGGCAAGGCGACAAAGGGAGGGGAACCGATAGAGAGGGAAGGGGAGAGGGGTGGGCAAGTGGAGGGAAGGAGGGGAGGGTCGTGACTGGCTGGTACCACTTGACATCCGAATCTAATAAAAGGTCTCCATAACACAATAGCTTCTTGGATGAGGTGTATTTTCTGTTGTGTTCTTGCCTTCCCCAGACGAATTTATCCAGCCAAGAGGTGACTTTTAGAGCTAGAAGGAGTGAGAGGCACCCATTCTTAACCTCTTATCTATGGGTTGTTCTCGTGAAGGGAATAATGGCATCTGTTTGCAGCGAAGTTAACTACAAAAAAGTCTTAATACTGAAGGGGAAATGAGGAATACGAAAACCAAGGAAAAAATCCAGCCAGGGAAACAACTTTATTTCCAGGCTTGTCTGGCTGTAAAGAAGAAAGTAAAAGCAGAAGGGGAAAGTAAGGAAAAGGGTATCTAAGTGTAGACAATGAAGAGAAAGCAGAATGAAGGGGACTTGGAGAGAGAGAAAAAAACGTGAAGGTCGAGCGTGAAGGAAGTGACAGATCAAGAGAATGAAGGGGGAACTGAGGGATGCCTAAAATAAGAAAGAAAAAAAGTGTGCTTAAAGTTTGTGGGTGGAGGGAAAGCAGGTTGAACGAGATACCAGGAGGAAAGAATAATGAAGATGAGGAGGCAGAAGGTTGCAAATCTGGGGGATATAGAGAAAAGTAGAATGATTTGGATACTAAGAGGGAAAAAAATGAAACGTGAGGCAGCAGGTAACAGATCTGGAGGATGGAGAGAGAAGCAGAGATGGGGACACTACGAGGAACAAAAAAAATGAAGGTCGAACGCGGCGGGAGGTGACAATGACAAGAGCGCCGCGGGTGTCCACTGAAGAGGGTCTTATTGAACCCTGATGGTCGTGGGGTCGTCGTGTTGAGTGGCTGCGGCTGCCACTTGAGAGCTGCACTTATCCTTAGTATCTTATTGCACGAAAAAGTCTATTTATAATTCTTAACCCCTTCAGTCCAGTGACGTGTTTTATTGAGTTATTCTCGCTACCTCCAGAAGATTTTAGGCTTTGTGGGGTCTTGTAGTGAAAGTACATGAAGTCTTTATCTCATCTGAAGTCTCCCCAGCGCTGAATAAATTGACTTGAGGCAGAAAGAATATAATAAATAAATACATCATTGGATTGAGAGGGTTTGGTATCGGAGCACAGCCATAGCTTTGAATATAACACAACCAAGACTCATCAAAAATTACCTCGACCATGAAAGCCACATAATTCTTCCTTCTTGTCAGTGATAGAGGTGAAGGATACCAAGATCAGAACCGAAGTGCATGCCCTTCGTGGTGGGGTTAGGTGTTGTTAAGCTTGATAGGTGCAGTATCCTGGAGTAAGACTATGCTGCTGAATTTGATAAGCACCAGAATCTCGCCGAGGGTATCGCGTTTGGTTTGACTTTGCTACATTTTGATCTGTGTGCTAATTCTCAGAGGAAATAAACATATAGTGCAGAGGAAGCAGGAGGCGACACGGGAGAGGAAAATCACATGTAAATGAGCCTGGATCAAGACGAACAGAAGAGATGGTTCCATATTTCCAAATTTTCTTGAGTGTTTATTTAGATACATAGATTATGAAAAATATGGAACACAACATGATTTCTGATAATAGTTAACGGCTAATGAGTCTTATTTTTCAGTAAACTGTTTAAGACCCTTGATTGATACAGACTATGGCCATGTTGATAACCGGGATGACGAGTTGCTCTTTTAGATCTGACCGCCAGCTTTATTTAACTGAGTGTGAGAGGGTATAAGCGACCTTGAAATACTTGTCAGTCATTTGTTGAGCGCCTGTAATTCTTAGATGTGATGAACCTGCTTCCCACATTGCATAGTAGTTGACAACGGTGTAAGATTTAATAATTATTGTTTAATACTGGGGTCCTGTCCACATCTCCCCGCTCTGAGTTTTAACAATAACATGATCTTGAAATGTAGCCATCTCACATTCACGAAACCTTCCTGTGTTGCACCTTGAGGGATGTAGTTTGTGAAAATGTTCTTGCTTTGTGTAACAGGGCCACATATTTACCAGCCAAACGGTTCTATACGCTAATCAATCAATGTACATACAGTATTTAAAGCTAATAACTTGAGCAACAAAACAGTATTTCTATAAAATTTCATCTTTTAGTTTCAGCTACATTTATGTGGCATTAAACTTTAGTGACGAAGGTTTTGTTGTTTATTAGTACGAGCGTTTATTCCACTACTCGTAACGTAGCACAGATTTTAATCCCTTTGCTGCCTATTTCAGGTAGCTAAGTGGCAGAAAATGACAATACTGTGGTTCCACATAGTTTCTGTAACACTTCTTCGTGACTAGCATCATATTCCCATGTTAATCTCATTTTATAACTTGGCATTTAAGATGGAAGATTGGCAGTTTTTGGACAAGGTGAAGTGAACGGAGTATGGTAAGGGAAAACGGGTGATACAGTATTGTGAGAACAAGAGTTACGGTAGACAGAGGACCGCACACACGATAATCACTGTAATTGAGGGGTGTGAGAAGGTGTTACAAGGATCATACAGACCGCAAGTATATGTGTTGGACAGGT
>JAGKTI010017202.1:3620-18726 GCA_018397915.1 Birgus latro | reverse complement strand
GAGAGATGGATGGGAAGGGAAGGCGAGGAAAGCGAGGGTGATGCTTGGGTGATGGGGTGAGGCAGGGGTGGTGGGGTGAGGCAGGGGTGATGGAGAGAGATGGGGTGATGGGGTGGGTTGGAAGGTGGGGTGAGGAAGGGTGATAGGTGAGGCAGGGGTGATGGGGGGTGAGGCAGGGGTGATGGGGTGAGGCAGGGGTGATGGGGTAATGCAGGGGTGATGGGGTGAGGCAGGGATGATGGGGTGAGGCAGGGATGATGGGGTGAGGCAGGCGTGATGGGGTGAGGCAGGCGTGATGGGGTGAGGCAGGGGTGATGGGGTCGCTACCGATGATTTATCAGACATGTTACCTCGGTCGCCTCGCATTACACCCTCACAACACATGTCACGACCTCACCCCTGCCTCCCTTCCCCGTCCCTTCCTTTCCCCTTACTCACTCTTCCACTCTCCTCACTCACCCCTCCTTTCCCCTCACTCACCCCTTCTCTCCCCTCATCCATCTCTCTTCTCCCTTCACCCACCTCTCCTCTCCCGTCACTCACCCCTCCACTCCCCTTCAATCACTTCTCTCTACTCACCCCTCCTCTCCCCTCACTCATCTCTCACTCACCCCCTCATCTTCTCGCTTCTTTCTTTCGGCCATGACTAAAGGAATTTGTTGATGGGGAAAGGAAGCCATCTTGTTTTGCTATCCTTGTTTTTAACTCATACAATAGTTACCTTATTGTAGTTATAACCTTGAATGTGACAATATATCCGTTTCTCTTTGTTATATGGACGCGGGTTCGAATCCCGGCTGAGGCAGAGAAAAATTTGAAGTTTTTGAATCTCGTTAAAGTGGACATTACTAACCTACATCAAGACTTGTAGATATGTCGTTAAAACACATCCACAAATACCATTCCTGTATGAGACAGCCCTAGCATGTATTCAATATGGACGGTGGGTGTCAGTGCCGAGGTGGTGTTATGTAGGGGTGTGTGGTACATAGAACTACTGGATCTCAGGGAAAAGGCTGTTAACTCCTTTGCCCAGAGTTGAACGCCAAAGAAAACAAAAAAAAACTCCATGACCCCCCCCCCTCCTCTCCTCCACCTTCTCTCCCCTCCTCCACCTTCTCCTTCTCCCTCCTGTCCCCACTCCTCTCCCCAACACTCCCACCTCCCATCCCCTCATTCACATATCCCCTTTCCCCACCCCTCCCATGTCTCTCCTGCTTCTCGTCTCCTTACTTTGAACCCTGGCCTCTCTACCCCTCCTACCCCCACCCATACAATGTCTCCCACCCTCCTTTACCTCTTAATTTCTTCGTCCATTTACATACTCACACACTAACACGGTAAGTACTCCTCACCCTCCTCATTTTCACTAACTGACAAACACCATCACAATTTTACACTTTCACTAACTCACACACTCACATTCCATCCCTATTCCACAATTTCACTCATTCACACACACACACACACACACACACACACACACACACACAACTTATCTTCACTCACTCATTCATTCTTTTCCCCATTTAATGTTTATAATATATCAAGTTCACTCAAAATATTCCTTGTCCACCTTGACTATGCCACCTCATGCACACTGTCTCACCCCTGCCCTTGCCTTAGCCCTCCCCCTGCCTCAACCCTGTCCCCTGGATAACCAACGCCCTCTGAATCACTCCTGTCCTCTGCCTCAGCCCTATCCCTGTTTCACCACTTGTCCCTCCTTCAACCTTAAACTTGCCTAACCCCTGCCCCCTGCCTCAACCTTACACTTGCCTAACCCCTGCCCCCTGCCTCACCCCTGCCCCTTGCATCACCCATACCCCTGCTACACCCCGGCCTTCGTCGCAGCCCATATGTCACAACGTAACTACCACCCTCCACCCCTTCTCACTCGCTCCCCCGTCCCACACTTCCAACCCTCCCTGTCAACCCACACCACTAACCCACTCCATCAACCCACTCTGCCAACCCACTCCACCAGCCCACTCTGCCAACCCACTCCACCAACCCACTCACCTTACTCTTTGCTCACATCCTCAGCATCTCACTACACTCACCTCACTGGCCTACTTACTCATTCTCGTTTGCTTTTCGTTCTTAATAATTCTGTTGGATTTCCTCTCTACTTTCCTTCCTCCCATTTTCTCCCTACCTCCTCTTTCCCCCCGCACTCCCTCCCACTTGTCTCCCCGTCCTCATTTCTCTCCCCACCTCTATCCCACCTTCTGTTTCTCCATCTCCCCTCCCCCTCTTCTATCTTTCACCCTCCCCTTCCCCACCTGTGTACCCCTCTTCTTCCCCCTCCCTCTCTATTTCTCCCTCCGCCCCCTCCCCTCTGCCCCCTTCCCTCTTTCTCTCTTCCCTTCCCCCTCCCCGTGCCCCCTCCCCTTCTCGTTATTCTTCTCCCCTCCCCCCTCCAGCATTGAGTTACACCCCCCCACATTTCTGATACATTCCACTGTTTCACCAGGCCCTCACACACACACACACACACACACACACAAATAAGCACACAATACACACACACACACACACATACCCAAATAAGCACACATTAATACATACATACACACACACACACATACCCAAATAAGCGCACATTAATACACAAACACACATATATAAATACACACAAACACACACACACACAAATACACACATTAATACACACACATATATAAATACTCAACCACAACACACACATACACACACACACACACACACACACACACACCGTACCAAGAAAACATACAGCAAGCCTAAAAGTTACCACACCAACACTCGTCAGCCATATACAGTACAGAAATTACAAGCAATATACAGAGTGACTCAAAATGCACAGGTAAATCTCCACTTCTACTCAACCAGGCCATTTCTCGTGTGTTGTGGGGACGGCTGGGGTGAGATAGGGCTGAGAGAGAGAGCAAGGAAAAAATGGAAGGAAAAACTGGCCAAAAGTCCGCTCAACTAAATGGGCCACACTCTCATTCAGTCACCATTCAAGCCCCTGGAATCCTGACGCCGCCTCAGAGGCCTAAATATCATCCACACTGACGCATTTCACACCACCAGCTTCTCAGAGAAAGAGTTATTGACTGGTATTCTTGGTGTATGAGGACGCTCCCTAACACTTCTTCCTTAGCGATTTAATTTTGGATATGGCTGGTCAATATCCTTTTGTACGTTATCAGTGCAGAGTATGGTAATATTGGAAGGACTTATGAAACAGAATAGGTCAGTAAGGTGTAGCAGACAAAATAAATAGCTAAGGAAAAGGTGTTAGAGGGCTTTTTCAGGCGCTAAGAACTGATAAAGATGAGATTTGGGGGAGCCTCCTTAACCCCTTCACACCAATATCGTATTTTGAACGGAAGTCGTAAGTAAGTGTTAAATCTAGGCCCACATTCGCAATCAAACTCAGATTACTATATGCAGGAGGAACAAGGAGGCTGCAGGCTCTTCCCCACTGTCCTGTTCTAACTTCACAAATCTTGAGTTACGACGCGGAAATTACAGCAGGTTATAACTATTTTTCTGCAGGAAGATCAGGGACAGGGGTGCAAAAATCTTCCCTTATCTAGTTCTTCCTGTAAAAAACATATCTCAGTTACGGGTGGAAAGTAGGAAGTAAATTGCATAGAGGTAGCAAGTATAAAACATCAAAATACAGTGCGTCATCGGAGTGAAGGGGTTAACTTACGAGAATATGGAATTTGTCGTACGAAAATGGCAGACTTGTTCTGGTTTAGTGAGGCTGAAATTAACTTCTTTATAAACAGGACGTAGTGTTTTATGTTCTTGATACCTCCAGTCCATTTTTTTAAAAGTCTGAAATGCCTCTCGCACTGAAGAGGATGATTTTACTCGTTATAATTTCCTCTCGATCTAAAGAGGTTCATGATAACTATTAACTAACCCCATTAGCTCGAAGATAGTCTCCATTTAGCAGGATATAATAACTAACTCGTCTAGCTTGAATAAATAATCCCCCTTGTCATAAAAGAATATAATAACTGACTCCTCTAATTCAAATTTAAAAAATCCCCTAAACAGAACATATTCGTCTAGTGGTAGAACAGAATAATAATAATAATAATAATAATAATAATAATAATAATAATAATAATAATAACAGTAATAACAATAATAAGTAGTAGTAGTAGTACTAGTAGTAGTAGTAGTAGTAGTAGTAGTAGTAGTAGTAGTAGTAGCAGCCCCAGGTTCATCTGAAACGTGAACCCAGTGGACTACAGGCTGAAGTTTCCCTCTTCCTGCAGTCCACAATCCTCTTCTGGGGGGATAAGAAGGGAAGTGAGGGACGATTGTATATCTAGGCAGTGGAGTAGCCCAGTTGTATAGGTGCCACCACGTGAAGGCGTCTCTCTCCAAGTGCAGAAGTGCTTGATAGATGCGTGTGAAAATTCTTAGGGAGCTGGAGTGAAAGACCATACGGGGCTTCTCCAGAAAGAGCCACCTTGCGTGCGAAAATACTTAAGGTGTGACTGACTGACGGGGCCGGTACCAGAGATGCTCCCTCATCCAAAACCCACGTTATCGGAGTGAAGAGGTAAACTGTGAATCGTAAAATAAAATCACGAGCTAATAAAAATAATTTCCTCAGACGGTTTACACCATAACAGTGACTCCATTTGAAAAGTAGTTAAACACAGCCTCACCATTTCCTTTTCGACTAATGAAGGTGAAAATAATACCTGGTGTCTCATTACCGCGTCAGGGTAAAAAATATCTGTCCAACTTCATTTACGACTTAAAAAGAGAGGGAGAAAAAAAACTGTGAAAACTTGATTTGACAGATATTAAAGTCACCCATACTTATTCTTCCTCAATTGGTCGATTTTTCTCCCGTAGATTTTACTGAGAGAGAGAGAGAGAGAGAGAGAGAGAGAGAGAGAGAGAGAGAAAGAGAAACCCGATTCGTCAGACAGCAAAATCGCAACATTTTTTTCCCCCACCCCTAATCACACATTTTCGTTGTTTTTTTCGTTCTTTTTTTGCAATTTTTCTGTAATGCCGAATACAAACGACTACAGCAGTTAATGAGTTACAGGACGTCGTGTTGCCTGTCTTTTATTTCCTTCGCCCCGAGCATCACCCTCGATTTTAAATGCTTTTTGAAACGTGAAGGGGAGGGGTGAAGAGTTGGAAATGGTCATAGCCGGGAAATATCTCCATCGATTACATCAGTGTTTTCCATATCGCTGAGAAATATTACATGTTACAGAGAAATATTACAAGATACAGGGAAATACTACAAGTTACAGGGAAATATTACGAGTTACTTGAGAAATATTACGTTATAGAGAAATATTACAAGATACAGGGAAATATTACAAGTTAGAAAAATATTACAAGTTACAGAGAAATGTTACAAGTTACTGAGAAATATTATGAGTTACTGAGAAATATTATGAGTTACAGGGAAATATTACAAGTTAGAAAAACATTACAAGTTAGAGAGAAATATTACATGTTACAGAGAAATACTACATGTTACTGAGAGATATTACAAGTTACGGAGAAATATTACTTGTTACAGGGAAATATTACAAGTTACTTAAAAATATTACAAGAGGCTGGAGGTCGACCTACTGTTTTTTTTTATTTTTTATTTATTATTATTTTTTATTTATTTTTTTTTGACTGTGAAAAGTGGAGGTGACATGGCAGTCAACCTAATCAATTGCTCTCCGGTACAGATCAAATTTTGTGGAATGATTCTGGTATAAACAAGGATAAAGAGGCTCGATTTCCAAAACAGTTAAAGATCAAGGTCACAGGTAAAGGTCAAGGGTCAAGGTCACAGGTAAAGGTCAAGGATCAGGGTCACAAATAAAGGTCAAAGGTCAGGGTCATAGGTAAAGGTCAAGGCTCAAGGTCACTGAGCAAAGTTAACTCAAATAGTTCTCATCTTATTTAAACTAAGGGTGGTGGAAATGTTTAGGGTCAGCCAAGAAGGAAGATAATTGTTTTCGAGAGTAATTTGTGGAAGGTCAGGGTCACACGGCAAAGTCAAATATTCGGCCCTTAGACCAGCTGGTGGGTGTGGGTGCTGCTTATTCTTATTCTTATTATTATTATTTTAGTTTATACCTCTGCTTGCACAATTTTATACTCAATTTAGGACAGGCATGCGGAAAGGATGGAGAGTGAGAGACTAACGAGGAGAGTGTACGCGAGTGAGGTGGAGGGGGAGAGAGGAAGGGAGAGACCGAGGATGAGATGGAGGGATGGAGAGGTATATGAGAGAGAGGAGTGTGTGAGCTGGGAGCAAGGCAGTGAAGTGGCATTGGGCAGGGCGACATGGAGGCGATTTGTTTGTGGCCACCCCTTACGGGATTGAGGCGTCTGGCAATACATAGATAGATCTTTTATTGATGTGGTTAATTAAGGCTTCTGGCATATATAACACTACCATTTTTAAATCTCTCTTTAGGTGCAGTAAATTGTCTGGAAATGGTCGAGATAAAACTGAAAATTACGTCACTGGATGAGAGGCGGGGGAAAAAAAAAATCGCTGTGTTGGGCAAGAAAAAAAAAAACAGCATGATCTGTATTATGGCGCGTTTGCATTTTTTTTTTTTTTTTTTGGCTAGCCTTATTTGTCATGAGGTCACCTTTTTTTTGTTTTTTTTTTCTTCGTTTTTTCAGTGATAGAATAGACAAAACCAGCTTCACAAAATGTCACTATGGCTCCCAGAATGACGTTTGCTATAAAAATCAGGAGTATCATTCAAATACTGCTTGAATTTTCTAGCCTACCAGGTATAAACATCAATAAAACCTAAAGTATATCCCCACAAATATTAATGAGGCCTTAAGAATATCGCTAAGGATACTGGTAAAATCTTTAGAAAATCCTTATAATATATTGGCAAAACAGAAAACAATCTACAATAATAATTACGTCTTTTTACAGTAGCACACTGGGAACCTATTTTATACAAGCGGTTTAACTTGCTCCCTAAATCCCGTGAGATAATGACAAAAATTTCTTGACTCTTGCTAAAATATTGGTAGAAATCTCTGTCACATCGGGAAAATACTGAAAAATCTGTAGAATGCGCTAGAAAAATGTTATAATATCTATCAACAAAAACTCTTGACTCAGGTACCAAAAGCGCTAGATTGCTATGTGGATCTCTTAAGCGCTAGACGGATGTGAATAATCGCTATATATGTGTGGTGTGCTTTGTAAATATGAAGGTTATTTCGGTCGGGTGAGGGAGGGGAGGGAAATGTGTAAAATGATACTAGGAAGAGTGGAGGTGACGGTCATGTGGAAGGGGAGCAAATGGAGAGAGAACGATGAGGGGATTGATAGGATGGGTGAAGAGGGAGGTATTGAAGAAGGGGAGAAAACGTGGAGGGGAGTGATAGAAATGGTGATGGGGGAGGAACTACGGAAAGGAAAGAATGTGGATGGGAATGACAGGAGGAGTGGAGGGAAATGCACTGTAATGTGGAAGGGAAGGGAATGTGGAGAGGGCTGGTAGGAAGGGTGGGGAGGCTAGTGAGGAGGGGGTGGGAATGTGAAAGGGATGGTAAATGGGTGGAGAGGTAATGTAGAGGGGATGGTAAATGGGTGGGAGGGGTAACGTGCAGGGGATTGTAGGAAGGGTAAAAAGGATGGGAAAAAGGATGGGAGGAAGAGTGTAGGGGTAATGTTGAGGCGATGGTAGGGAGGATGGAGGGAAGTGGTCACTGAGTGGAGGGAAAGTTCAGGACTAATGAAAAAGCACGTTGGTTTAAGTACAGAAAACGAGTAAGATCACACTATAACTAACAGCGACTGTAAAACTCCATATCAAGCCCACTGCAAAACATAACTTTATCCTCGGAGGGTGACTGGTAGTTAGAATTTACCCTTCCCCATGCTGGCGAAGCACGAAGGAGGAAGGGATGTTTATCTGGAGAGTGATCTGTGTGAAAGTCGAGGTGTTGTGTTGATTAAGTCTGTGTGTGTCAGTCTGTATACCGGTAAGTCGTCGATAGAAATGATGCCGTGAAAATCTACTCAATGAAAGGATAAAATACCAGCATTCACTTAAATATCTATCATGATTTGCGTTTCAGCCTCAGAATCGGGACCCGCGCATCGCAAAATGGGTACGCTGACCACCGACCCACGGGAGTTCCAAAATACCATAATACTGTGATAAGGTCTAGAGTAAATACGAGTCTCTGCTTATCAGGTCGGGAGGATGTGCGTTCTACAGATCCTGATGTCTATTCAGTCCGACTCTAGAATACATTTAACAGGGAACAGCTATGTTTATTTTTTTTTATATGTTTTCAAATGTTCGCATCAAGTCGACGTTCCCTTGACGTCATATAAAAACTCCGTCACAAACACAGCTGCTCCTACAAAATCCCACATACATTTCTCACCTTACACACCAAGAGCCCTCCACATACAGCACCTCGTGTATGTCGAGCGTATGCAAGCCGGTCGCTACAATACATATATACAACATACAAGTACAACCACGAGCATAAATGCTCTGATCGTCCTTTGCTACTAGCACTTTGTCCTGCTTTCCATGTTTCCAGTTTCTTCCCAGACGACAGAACATCCTTCCTTTTCATGCTCTTCTGCTGTGTCCTGTATATTTCGATCAAATAAAAATTATTCTGCAACACGTTCCACTGCTACAGCCGGCAAAGTGTCAGCGAAATTTTGCTCACAACTGTAGGTGTATGAAGAAAATATGTAGTTAATTGTGCAGTAGTTCTTGGTCTGAAATCAGAGTATCATTGCATGCCACACCCTGCATTATGACATCACTTTATCAACCTTTGTTTTCGCACAAATCTCTTGAAAATGTTCAGCTGCATAAAGCGGCCGTCAGTCTAATTCGCTAAACAGTTGCATTATCATCGCTCAGAACTGCAGCGCACGTATCCTATCTGCGAGGATCGTGTGGAGTTGCGTGCAGAAATTTACAAACAAATGAGGGAGTCTGGGGCGTTGTGATGTTAATGTGTACTGGACGGTGTTAGGGGGAGTGTCCAAAGATTATTTAGCTATGTGGGTCGGATCGAGAATGAGAGATTGACTTGGAGAGTATATAAGTGAGATAGAGGAAGAGGATGAGCCTGAGGAAGAGGTGGAAGAGTGGAGAGGCATATGAATGAGACTGGTGTGGGATGGAGACAGGGCGGCCAGATGGCAGAGACAACTTGTTCATGGGCATTCCTCTCAGAATTCAGGTGTCTGACTACAGATGGTTACACTGACAGACAGACAGATAGGTAGGTCGGTAGGAAGGTGGATACATAAATAATATTCACTCTAAATGCTTTCATCTTGTGTTCTATGACTCGGAGAGAAAGAATGCAACCCACATTTTCTGAGCGTGTGAGTGGCTCGTCATCCACTCATTCGATGCAATGTTCAGGTGACTAAACTGAGTGACAAGCCATGGGTTCCTGGAGCCAAGAGAACCATTAACAACGTTGCGGGGTAACTATATATATATATATATATATATATATATATATATATATATAACTATCTTAATCTATATATATTAACCATTTCTGACGAATGAAGAAGTGAAGGAACGTTGTGGGGTGGATGTGGATGTGGCTGAGAAAATTAGGAGAAATACACTGAGGAGGTTTGGACATTCAGAGAGAATGAAGAATGAAAGGCTGACTAAGAGGATGTATGTAGGTGAAGTGGGGGGAGGGAGAGGGAGGGTGCGACCGAGGATGAGGTGGAGGGATGGAGTTGAGAGTAATATATATGAGGGAGGGGGGAGTGAGCTGGGGGGAGGGCAGTTAAATGGTGGGTGATAGAGCGACTTGGAGGTGTTTTGTCTGCGGCCATCCTTTGCGGGAATGGGACGTCGGGCTATAGATAGATAGATAGATAGATTTCTGCTTAACTTCCGAAAGGCTAAAAAAGGGTGGGGTAACAACAACTTATTCCGTCTAGAGTCATCCCCAAGAGGAACAAAATCGTTAATATGATAAATAATAAAATAATAAAGAGAGGAAAGCCACGGGGGATGACAATATTTTACAAACAAGAGTTCTCTCAGTCGAGGGTGGATGGAGACGGGATCAGCTTACCCGTGTTTTAATTAAAGTAAGAGCAAGTCGTAAGAGAGTAACCCGAGACGAGAGAGCCCCGCGGAGGACTCCCGGCAAGGTACAGACGGAGTGCTCCCTCTTCTCTCACAAAACTCCGCGACAAAAACAGGGGCCAAGTGAGACTGAACGATGTATTATGAACAGAGCTTCCAGAGATAAACAAAGACAAGATTATCTATAGGGTAAAATTAAAACTCCCTCGTCTATCACAAAACTCAGCGACATAAACAAGGAGCAAGAGAGACTGAACAATGTATTTTGAACAGGGCTCTGAGACAAAGACAAGATTATCTATAATAGGGTAAAATTAAAACTCGCTCATCCATCACAGAACTCCACGACATAAACAAGGGCCAAGAGACTAAACAATGTATCATGAACAAGCTTCCTGGGATAAAATACAAGAATTGTACCTATGGTGTACTTACAGCTTCCTCCTCCCTCATAAAACTGCTAAACAAAGGGGGAGCGGGGAACAAATGAACAAAGGGGGAGCGGGGAACAAGCGAACAGTGTACCACCATCATCATCGCCCAGACCTCCTTTTCCATCCTAGGGGGGGCGAGGTTTGGTCAAGAAAGCCAAGAAACAACTTGATAAAACGAGATACTAAGGAAAGTTTGACTACATGAATGGGCCACACTCCCATTCACTCACAATTCAAGCCCCCGGAATCCTGCCTCCACATGATAAGTCAAAATCTTATCCCACACATAGCTCCACATTCACCTATCCTACAGTGAATCCAACAACTGTCATATTATAAAAAGATGTCAAACCCCGAACATATACTCCTCCCCTCAAAATACATCCGGCCAGCTCGATCCCTTGTCAGTTTCTTAGCCTCGTTAGCTCCTATACCTCACTTTCTCACACACTCATTTACCATGTCTATCCACCTTCTAGGCCTACCACGTCTCCTTGCACGCTAAAATTAATTCAGATATACGCTTTCTCCGTTCCATTCACTCCCATTTCCTCACCACTCTATTCAATCCTACTCCCTCACTACTCTGTTCAGTCCCACTCGCTTACCACTCTGTTCACTCCCATTCTCTCCACCTGACCATACCATCTAAGCACACTCTCTTCCACTTCCTTACTCTGCATCTTTAACGAACCATTATTCCTAAACGTATCCGCTCTCCGCACCCCACACACCTTCCTCAGCATCTCCACTGCTCTTACTCTTGACCTTTCACCTTCATGACACACCGCAGTCTCATTACCTGTACGTTAGAGCGGGCACTAAAACTCCTCGTCACCCTCTCTCAGCCGCCACACTCCGATCACTGCTTCGTATCGCGGCCTTCATAGCACCATTCACTTTCCTTCCCTGTGTCATTCTACTTTTCACTTTTGTACAATTACCTTTCTTCTTTATCACTCCAAAGCTTTCATACAAATTAAAAAGCAAACGCTGAATCAGAGGTGGATTTAGATTAATCCTCTTCAACCTGTTCAGTCCGATAGTGTACATTTTACTAATTCCAATCACCTTCAGAGAGTTGAATTACATTTAGGAGAGACTTGGAGCTGCAGAGGTTAGATACTGTCTTCATTAACCTCTTCACCGAAAGACATCTTCATTAAGCTGTGTAAAAATTTAATATATCACACACACACACACACACACACACACACACACAACCGGACTGAAGGGGTAAAGCAAATAACTGAGGCACAACAAAATCATGCCTTTTTATCAGAGGCCAACGTTGCTTAACTTTTCTAGTGATCATTTTCATACAATATTAAATGTAATTCTATATCAAGCTCGATCATGCGAGAAACTGCAGCCGAATACGATACCGATGCCGAAAATGTGTTATCGTAAATGTTATCACTGGTAAGCTAATTTGTATATTAAAACGAGGAGTGACAAGGTGTAAGCAATGCACTGATTAGGTAATTTTATCTCCGCGTTGTCCGAGTGGTTAGCGTTGTTGGCTACGAAGCTGCCAGCCCGATAGCGCCAGGGTTCGAATCCGGTGCAGGTAGGTGGCCGTCAGATGAATCGGTGACCATCCACTCTGCGGGTTGGTAGGTACAACATCCACCTTGGGTAACCGCCAAGAGAAGTAACTGTGGTAACCTGGATGATGCAGAGCTCTATTACCTTGGGATAGTGGCTGAATAACCCAACACAAGCTCAAAGGCCTAAGTTACAAGATGAGTATAGCAGCGAGGCGTTTCATGACATCTGCCTCACCTTAACCATTACGTTTTGGAGGACACTTGTAACTGTTAGATGTGCTCAGCCTGCATCCCACCTTACAGAATGCACTCCTGTTATCATTACATGTTTCAGAATATATCGTCCAAAACTGGGTGCCTATCCACACAGTCGCCCTCTCAGTCTTGATAATACAGCCATAGTCTCAACAGCAGTATGGCAACCCTCCCTCATACCTCGACGTAAATTAAACTTGTCTGTCAAAAGAAAGGGTCACGTCGCTCTGGGGTAGGAATGGGACATATTTTAACGCAAAGTGTCAGTCGTGTAGGGCGAAGGAACACAAGTCAAGAGTGAGAGCCGTGGATATGTGTTGTCTGAGAGGTCTATGTGGAGTTCCATGGAGAGACTGACAGATTAGGAAGTAAAGGGCGTTGTGGTGTTGATATAGATGTGATCGAAAGTGTTTAGAGAAATACTTTGAGATGGTCTGGCCATGTGGAGAGGATTGAGAATTAGGGACTGACTAGGAGAGTATGTGGGTGAGGTGGAGGGGGAGACCAAGGATGAGATATAGGGATGGAGTGGATAGAATATTTTCTGAGAGAGGGATGTGTGTTGGTGCACGCACGCACGCACGCAGACGCACATGCGCGCGTGCACACACGCACATGCAAACATACACACTATCTATATCCACCTGTCTGCCACACCTTGAATAAGATAAAAGCATCAGCTCCATCATTAGACTCGGCAAATGCAAAATTCACGCCAAAAAAATGTTCCAATCACAAACATTTGATGAAAAATAAGCTAAACAAACAAACACACACACACACACACACACACACACTAGTGATCAAATTAAGGTACAGGAAAATGAACTAATAGATCAAACTAATATGATAAAGCCGTCAGTGCCATCATCATCCACAACAAACTCAAAATTCCCGCCAAACAAGCGTTCCAGCAACAAACATTACCACCGCAGTCAGCTTACAAGCACTAAAAACCTCTCAAGTGTCAGCTGTTATGAGTTTTTAATACTTGGCTGAGCAAAAAAAATAACAGAAGAAACAAGAAACTAATTAAATCGTAAGCGTTGATATAGTTTTCTTTGTTTTGTCGTCATGTTCGTAGTGTCAATTTATGTATACTTCTGTTGTTTTTTTGCTTTGTGTCATTATCAGCATCATTTTTCTCATGTTAATTTACTGCTTTTGTATTATTATTATTATTATTATTATTATTATTATTATTATTATTCTCACTTTTGTTCTTTCCCTCTCCGATCTCACCCGATTTTTAGCGGGGAGAGGCTCAGGAGTGATGATGATGATGACGATGATGATGGAAGTGGTGGTGATGATGAAGGTGGTGGTGGTGGTGGTGGTGGTGATGATGATTCACAATAATGCGCCGCTCACCGTTCATGCCACTGAAACTCCTAAGCACTTGACGCTAGAAAATATACCCCACCCTGCCTACAGTATCAAGTCCAGATCTGATGGCATCTACCTGCTTCGAAGCCACTACTGACACGTAAAATATAAACCAAAATATAAACCAAAGACCAATCCCGTCCTCGTGACAAAAACCGTAAAATTCCATAGAGTTTGGGAGTTTTCTTGCTTGTGGGAGGCGGGCGTGATGGATATGGCAGTGACAGTATAAAGAATCCGTCAATCCATCACCAACCCACTGCGCTCCCGTCCCAGCTTCAATAAATCAAGCTCGTGTTCTGGCGGCCGGACACCCCCTCAAGGTTCCCATACCCACAATCGCCACGCCTACACCCACACCCGCTGCACCCACACCCAAATTCGCCACACACACACCCACGCTCACCACATCTATACCCACACTCGCATACTCTCACCCACACTGGCCAGACCTACACCCACAATTGATATATCCACACTCGAACTCACACCCACAGCCACCACACCCACATCCACACTCGCCACACCCACAACCACATTCGCCGCACCCACACCCACACTCGCCACTCACACAGGCTACGCCCTTCACTTAAAGCTAAATTCATAAGTAATTTTTAGATAGAATTTTGCCCAGGATGTCTTACCGGGTTATTAAACTTCAGTAATTTCTTACAAACTGTGCATCTCCAGTCCAGCTTGTTCTAGTGTCTTCCATTTAAATATAATAAATAAATAAATAAATAAACGCTGACATGTGAGTGGATGGGAAGCAGACGGAGAAAAACACCTGGTTCTTATACGGCAACAGGAAGACAGGCTACGGCTATTCTGGCAGTGTTATTTATCGAGTTATACACTGTGGGACTGTGGTCTTGGCTCGACGGGAAGGGAGCGTTTGATTAAAATTTTCCTCATCGAGACTATTCCTCGTCAAAATGTCTGGATGGAGAAGGTATATATTAACTTTTTGTTGCACCCAAACGGGCTGCCGGATCCAGTGTGTGTTCCTGAGTTACTGTACCATTTTGAGGCATGAAATCTGGCAAGCTTCAGCCGTAGAGTTTATGAGACAACCTTCCATTTGCTAATATCATCCGTATGCGAGTGTCTGGGGTCTGAGGTGTTTGTGGGGTGTGTCTGAAAGGTATATCCAAAGACAAAAAAGATCTTTTGAGATATACTGGGGTTATGGATACGGTTGGGGTGGATGCGACTATCAGAGGTGTCCCTCGTCTGAAATGACAGTGATTGGATATCTTATAAGCACATATATCAACATACAAAGTACAATTATTTTCTTTTCTTCCAAATACACATGTGTATTTACAATATATAGCCAAAAAATGGTTTCTGTAATACCCAG
>JAGKTI010017201.1:0-18726 GCA_018397915.1 Birgus latro | reverse complement strand
ATATACCTCCTGTCCATCCTGTTCTTTCATTCCTAACGTCTCTGCTTTCCGTCATTCCCTGCTTATTTACTTGTCCACTACTGTACTTCTTCCTTTCTTCCCTGTCTGCTCTTTTCCCTTTTACCTTCCATGCCGTCTTCCTCCTATTTCCGTTCCCTCTAGCCTGTCTACCAGCCTTCCTCCTTCTCTGCAAACCTCCTAGTCTTCAGCTGCTTTCCTTCCTCCTTCCATCCTTTCTCTCTTCCTTCCTTCTCTGAGTTCATTTTTCTCTCTCTTCCTGCCTCGTTAACTCCGCCTGTTGACTTCGTTTTCCCTTCTCCCAACCTGCCTCCTTCCTGCATCCCTTCCTTCCTCCACCAGCCTCCCCCTCCCCTCTCTCTCTCTCTCTCTCTCCTAACCCTTGCCTCAAATTTCCATCCTCTTCCAGCCTCATTTCCATCCTCTTCCAGCCTCATTTCCTATCCTCCTTACTCATCTCTCCTCTCTAATCGTTTCCTCTCCTACCGCTCTCCCTCTTTCCATAATTTCTTCCCCCTCTCTGCCTCCCTTTCCTTTGCACTGTCTTTTCCTCCTCCTCTCCCTACCTCCTTTCCTCTCCACCCTGCCTCTCTTGTCTAGACTGTATCCTTTTCTGCCTGATTTTCTTCCATTCCTACCCCCCCCACCTCTGTCCCTCTTGTTCCCTCCCAACCGCTGTCTCTTTTTCCCTCAGTATTGCATTCCTCCTATTTCCTCCCTTACTTAGTCTTTTCCACCTCTCTCTCTCTCTCTCTCTCTCTCTCTCTCTCTCTCTCAGGTGGTGGCGTCAACTCAATTACCCCGTCAGGCCTGGTGCCGGATGATGCCCCGCCGCTGGCCTCAACTCCCTAGCCCCTCAGGAGCCTCACTCGCACAGTATTTAGCCACAATCAAGGCGCCCAGCTGCTCTTGACTCGGCTCCTAATTACTCCTATTCTGGTTTCTTACTGTCCTATTTACAAGTATTACTGTATTCTGTAAAGCTAACAGTTAACACACCCGAAGATAATGGTTGTGATTTTACTGAAGATATGTAAATACTTGTACCCGCCCCGGAGAGGCTCGGGGACGGGTATTTTTTCACTCGGTTTGTCTGTTTGTTCGTTTGTCTGTCTGCCTGTATGTTAACAACTTTACGCGAAACCTTCGGGTGCGATTCTGACTAAAAATAAAAGGATGATGGGCTATGACCTTCTGATCACCTGATTAAATTTTGTGCCAAATTGGACCAAGGTCAAGGCTGTAGGCAATAATAATAATAATAAAAATAATAATAATAATAATAATATACAAAAATCGCTTTTTTGCAACAACCCCTTTCAAATTCGTCATATCGACAGGAAACGAAAACTTAAAGGTGCATCTTTCAAATCTGCATCCTATAACACGCCTCATTACATCAGGGGAGTCACCCCCCAGTTAACAGTAGGGGGGTCAATGTCAGGTGGGTCGAGCCTAAAATTTCAAATGGGCATAAAATCGTCAATTTTCACCCGATTTACTCCAAATTTGATATGTGACATCTTTGACTAGATATCCTGTTGTGTTTATACTTCAGCACTAAAATAACTGCCGGAGACAGGTTTGCTGCGCCTTGGCACGGTTTCTTGTTAACAGTTTATTCCAGTTGCTGCCTGACCTTAATAGAAATCTTTTTTGAGGAACGATTACTTTTTCTCAAAATGTTTCCTGCTTCCTTTAGAAAATACAGGGACCTACTACGACTCACTGGCGTAAAATCTTTGTAATTGCTGATCCTTAGGTGAATCATATTTTTTGGTGTATCCCTTACCTGTGGAATAGTACTGAGACTCTACCGAGGTAACCTTGAATGAGTGAATGGATGTTTTGGTCCTCTTCAATGGCACTCTGTTCCGTGTTCTAACATCTTTATGCTTTGCTGTTCCTGGTTTTGGATCCTGCGCCTCTCACGTATTGCCACGGTATAATAATAATGATGGTGGTGGTGGTTTTACAACGTTTACAGTACTACCAACATTTCAGGGTTATTCACTACTCCACGGTCCCAGAATAGCGCCAATATATTTGTTCTTAATAAACGGATTCTAATGAAACTCCGTACGTACAAACTTCGGTTGAATGTCAGTCATATACTGTATTAGAGGAACTCAGTAGTGTTTGAATTTAAGAGAGATATATGCGGAAATGAAATACTACCGGTACTCTCAACACTGCGGCACTGAATGGATATCACTTGGTCAGCTGCACTAATCCATTGGCCATGCCATACTCAATAAACGATAGGGTATTTGAATTACATTCTGATTTAATTCCAAGCCTTTCTTTTTTACTATACGGCTTCCTTTACGGAGAAGGATTTAAAAACAAGACGCATACATTTGATTAGCTAAAGGGAAACACAGTGTCAGTAAATGCAGCCATCCCAGTAAGCAACTTTCATTCATAACGAATATCCTTAAATTATTGTGGGGCGTCAAAGTTTAATGTTATTACCATGCAGCTAGTATGAGCACCTGCCCCTCTGCTTACATTTTTTTTTCTTCTTCATTCCGACTGACGTTTTCTTTATTTCAGTCTTGCTACAAGCCATTTTACTTAGCTTAGGGGTTCCAACTGGAGGGTTAGAACAGCCTACATATACAGTACTGTATCCCTTCACAACTAGAAGTCATTCCCAAGCTACAAATAATCGTGTGAGGGAAACAAGAATAGACTAGGAAGCACTAAGAGAGCGCATACCTCCGCCAATGGAACTGCAAGATCTGGATCCGGATCCTCCCCAAAATTTAATAAATTCTTTCTTAGCCCGCAGCCAACCGTTTCACTAAATTTCATTGAGAACTTTTAGAGATATCGTGTAGACTAACAGACAAACATACAAACATAGGAGAATACATAACCTGTAATAAGCCAACGGAATACGTTACCTGACACAAAGGGTTAATACTCTCCAATACCATCATAGCTGAACACTTCACAATAATGATAGTGTGCTGGTGTATCGATGTAATGGCCTCTCTATAATTACACAGGCAACGACTATGATAAGAACACCTATCAAAACAACTTTAGTACCTTGTTCCAGACAACGCCAAACAATACATTTGGTTAAGATTGTGTCACATGTACAATGAGAATGCTATCATCAGTAACCCCTTTACGGTCGGGGTTAGTATTCTATTCGACACCAGATGATTTCCTTCAGATGACTGAGTCATATAGCCCCGAATGTTATAATCTTTGGGAGTATCGCACACACCAAAGCTCTTGACAGTTATGATGAAACGTATATAATTACACAAACGAGTATCATGAGGACAGTTAACACTCAGGCTCCTATGACTCACTCTGAGCTGGATAATTTCATCCGATGTTAGGTGGAATCCCAACCTGGTGTTGTCTGCACCATGACCGGTTTAATGGAGACAGTATTGACACTCTCAGGCTCTTACGATTCATTCACAACTGAATACAATCATCTGTAGTTAGCTGGAATAAAACACTATTGCAGGACTATTGTGACCATTAAAACATTACGAGCATTTACCCCACTTGTTTACCACCAAATATTTTCCTTCAGTCAATCAATATCAGTACTGATGAAGTGTATCGCTATGTTGTCGAAATGGAACTTCTATAATTAAACAACCAACGAATACGAAAGCAATTATGACAACACATCCCTGCCCTTTATTGTCTTTCGTACGACGACAATTTGTTTTAATCTTGCAACTAAAAGACAATTTTATTCAAATTAGGGAAAACGTTTTACAATGACCTCAATGACCTAGTTAAAGCAAGGCTAGATCTAACACCAGCATTTCGAAGAGTCTCCCCTGTGCTAAATATATTCGTCTGAAAAAAGCAAGGAAAAAAAAAAAATCCCGTAGGGGAAGTGTGTAAGAGTAAGTTATATTCTTCTTCAACCCCTTCACTTTGATGACATGTTCCTTGTATCATTCTTACTATCTACAAACGATATTATACCCCTCAGGACATGCTTTTCGAACTTGAAGGGTTATAGGCCTTCACTAATCCCTTCACCACTAGGAAGTTATTCCTAGGTTTAATAAAACAGTCGGCTGATAGCAAGAAAAAATAATCGGCCTGTAGAGGTTAGTGCAATTACTTTATTGTTATTACGAGGTTAATTACTCTCTTCAAGTCAAAACACGTATTTTTAGTTTCAACCCTTCGATCTACTGATGACTTTATTCAGATTAAGAATGACTTTTTGAACTGCACGGGTCAAATGTAGTCTATAATATCGTCTTCATTTGCAAAAGCCTAGAATAAACTGAATAAAATCGTCTGGACTTAGCAACAACTGAAAAAAAAAAAAAACGCATCACAATGTCCACTGGGTTAAAAGAACTAAGCACCACTCACTGTCAAAAATATTACTGTACATAATTAGTTTACGATACAATTGTGTTTTATGACAAATATATGCTACACAATTCAACTTCCTTCCACAATTCCCCTGCAGCCAAACGAAGGTCATTTAATCTGTTTGGTACAATGACGTCCATTATGTTTCATTCTTGGTATCTCCAGATGATGTTATTCAGGTAAGTCTGCGAGTACAAATTAAGCACAAACTGTGCATACCTACGCCAACGCCTATACCAGACAACTCAGATCACAATCAAAATTTAATCAACGCTTCCTTGACCCAGGACCATCATATCCACAAAATTTCATTGAAATTTATTAATAACTTTTCAAGATGTTTTGTGGACAAAGAAACAAACAGATGAAACTCCCACTGGCAGAGCACTTGCCAGATGGATCCGACTGTCTTGCTTAGTTTTCACCGGCGTGTTGGCAGTACAGCGCTTGCCGGATGGATCCTATCGTGTCTGTTTAGTTTTCACGGGCGTGTAGACAGTCATTCCGAGAAGTTTGGGAAGCTATAATTTCCTTTGCTATTTTTTTTCCAGGTGTGCCAGACGTTTGTTTTCAGTTTGGTAAGAAAAAAAATCAATTTTTGAAATCTCAGAAAATGGTTCCTGGACCGGCCACTGGATCCCGACGATTTCTGGACCCACGGCCATTATGGGGTTTCAACCCCCCACCCAACCCTGTGCCTCTGACCGATTCTGATGAAAAACAATAGGGTTCCAGGAGTTATAGATATCTACCTTCTGATTTTTTTTTTTTCCCCAGAACGATTGGCACAAAACTGTGACCTGTTCAGAGCAGACAGAGAAACAGACAGACAGACAAACATACAGAACTGACCACCATGCTTGCTGAATCGTTTGATTCCAGCAAGCAACAAATGAAACTGCCATAGGCAGAGCGCTTGCCAAATGGATCCGATCATGTCTGACGTAAGACATTGCCATCCTCTATGTGTCTATACAATTTCATAAAGATCCGATAAGAACTGCTAAAGATATGAATTTTTGAAAATCTGCCCCATGCTGAATATAGGGATTTAACCCCTACCCAGCCCAGGGCCTTTCACCAATTCTGATATTAAAACCAATGGGAATCCAGGGTTTATGGATATCTACCTTCTGAAATTTCTTCAGAGTGACTGGTGCAAAACTGTGACATGTAGAGTGAAGACAGACAGACAGACAGGCTGACAAACATACATAACTGACCAACATGCTTGCCGAATCGAAAGATTCCGGCAAGCAACAAACAGATGAAACTGCCACAGGCAGAGTACTTGCTGGATGGATCCAATTGTCTGCTTAGTTCTCACTAGCGTGTTGGCAGTCATTTTTGAAATTTTTTGCATATCATTGCGAAGCACAGGATGGGTTTAGGAAGCTAAAAATTGCATTGCCAGGTGCATTACACGTTTCTCTTTATTTTTGGTAAAAAAAAAATCTATTTTCAAAATCTGAAAAAATGGTGCCTGGGCCTGCCACTGGGTCCCCACGATTTCCGGATCCACGTTCAATAGGGGGTTTCAACCCCCCACCCAGCCGAGGGTGCTATACCAATTTTGATGAAAAATAGGCTTCCAGGGTTTATGGATATCTATCTTCTGTATTTTTTCAGGATGAATGGCACAAAACTGTGACCTGTAGAATGCAGACAAACAAATTACACAGACAGACAAACAAACGGAACTGACCAACATGCTTACCGAATCATTCTATTCCGGCAAGCAATGAAACTGCCATAGGCAGAGAACTTCCCGGATGGATCTGATTGTGTCTGCTTAATTTTCACCGGCGTGTGGGCATTAGAGCGCTTGCCGGATGGATCTGATTGTCTGCCTAGTTTTTATCAGCGTGTAGGCAGTCAGTCATTTGGCGAAATTTTTTGTGCTTCACTGCAAAGCACAGGATGGGTTTAATAAGTTAAAAACTACTGCCAAGTGCACCAGATGTTTCTCTTCAATTTAATAAATAAAAAAAAATCTATTTTCAAAAATTTAAAAATTATTGGGTTCCAACAATTTCCGGTCCCACTTCCACTGAGGGGTTTCAACCCCCCACCCAACCCTGGGCCTTTGACCGATTATGATGAAAAACAACAGTCTTCCAGGGTTTACAGACATCTACTTTTTTTTTTTTTTTTTAAGAACAACTGGTGAAAAATTGTGACCTGTAGAGTGCAGACAAACAAACAGACTGACAAACATACGAAACTGACCAACATGCTTGCCGAATCTTTCGATTCCAGCAAGCAACAAACATATGGAACTGGCTAACACGCTTGCCGAATTTAAAGATTATGGTAAGCAACAAGGGTGAATACATTACCCTCTAATCTTCGTTGGAGGAGGAAATTAAGAGCATTGCAGCGGCAGATTCAAAGGGGGGGGGGTTCTAGATTCCTCTTTGTTTCAGTTGTCATACTTCTTTCAGGCCTTCACAAGGGAAAATGTCATTTTTTTCATAGTAAGGACAGCTATTTCCCAATCCAAAAGAATATATAAATGAAATATAAAAACGCGTTTTTTAGTACAAATCTTCTAGTATGGTTCTGGTAACAGCGATAGTTTTGTCATCTTGAGTATTGAATTCTGGATCCCATTTTACTAAATGCCCTGTTTAGTACCACTTCAATCTTTTCATCCGACATCCTCCAGTATGGTGACGGCTTTTGTATCATAATCTTACTACCATCACATGAATGCATTCAGCTTGGAAAGACCCCTGGAAGTGGCAGGGTTAACCTGAACTAAAAAAAAAAAAATACATCAGGGGATAATAAGGTGCTAATCCTAATGGCAAACGTATGTATAAAAGTATGTGACGATAATGAACAAGGTCTGGTGGTTTAACCGCCTATCATTATTCTTATGAATGATAATAGACTCGCTGAAACACGCTACACAACGCACCATAAACACATTCAGCACCATGACCTCAAATTCTGTTTTAATCCTGATATTTTCTCAGGTTTCTATCAAACTTTGGTAACTACTTTTTTGAGCTGTGGGAAAAGGTGGTGAAATGGCTTGGGCAGTGGGCAACAGTTTGAATGGACGCGAGATTGATCCCAAGTTGGAGCAGGGAATAGGAAGGATATTGAAATTTAGTGAAAAGTTGAGAATACACACACACACACACACACTCTCTCTCTCTCTCTCTCTCTCTCTCTCTCTCTCTCTCTCTCTCTAAGGAACGTAATCGTGCTCAGAGGGTTACTTTTCATTACGGGTTTTATCCCATACTGAATAAGATTTGTCGGCACCATGAATTATATGTATTTTCTCACTGAGCTAACAGTTTCTATTCGTTTTGCAAGAAATGCTCTCTTCTAAGCTTGATAAACAGCCTGGAGGTAGCAAGGACACGGAATAAGAACATCATGGTACTAAACTTTTTCATTACGATCTCAAATTCTATCTTGCCATAACCAAACGATTTTATTCAGCTTATGAGAGGCCTACTGTAGTGAACGGGTTAATGAAAGCTATATTTAACTCCTTCATTTCGAAAGTCTGAATATAATCGTCTGTTATTAGTAAGAATGAAATACGGTATGGTATCGATGTGAAAGAGCCCAAGGATAAATTGCAGCTGTATGGCAATAATTTCCTACTCATTAAAACTGTGCCCCTAACTGCCCTTCCGCTACCTCCGAAATTATGACAAGGTAACTGAATCACATATAAAGTGAAGAGCTGATAAATACGACAAAGGTATGATACTAATTCCTTGATTGCAAAATAACTACTTTGCACTTTATTTCGGGGAACGACAAACAATTTAACTACGCTCAGGATAAAATTAGGACGCCAAAATTGTGGGAAAAAAAACTGGACTAGCAGTTTCGCCCAACAAAAAAACAAACAAACAAACAGTATATGATTCCACATCCAGATGATTTAATTTACTCACAGACTCTCACCAAATCGTTCAGTACTAATGAGCTGAGGCAGGAGCACTTGACTGGCCTTTTTGTTTTCGTGAACTGCATCTCAGCATCTCTTGTTTCGTGCAAATATAAAAAGCACACTTAAATTACAAAATTTAAGCAGAAATGTTAAAGGATAATAGCTATTCCTCGAAATTAAGCCTGGGACACTGTAAGGTCCCTGTCACTCTAGCAAGTATGTCTGGTGTAAGTTTCAATAAAATACTGAAATGCAGCCACCTTAACGACAAGGTTAACTAAGTCTGTTCTTAACCACCTAGTGAAGGTTTGCTTTTATCAGTGAACTGCGCCAGTCCTACAAACTAAATACTAAGTTGTGGTTGCATTAACTTCGGTATGCTTTAGTTAAGAGGTAAGGATATATATATCGAGCCTCAGATCCGACTACACTTGGCCATTATCTGAGCTGAAAGGGGCTAGAGATCTTCGTCAGTTCCGAGAAATTAGCTCTCAACCGAGCAGTGCTCTTTGTATGTATCTTGGGCATACAGCGACATGAATTGTTCTGATGGAAGAATTATATCCACATACCGAACCTGTGCTGAGTGTGAAGATGCATCTTTATAAATATACTCAGGTTCAATATGTGGTTAGCTGGTATCACCCTTACAAAGCTGTCTTACTGTTATCCAGAGCAAAATGCCTAAGTCCACAGTGTAACTATGGAGATGGTAGTTTCTATCAATCTATCCAACGTCCAATCTTAAGGCGCCCCATCAGAAGCATACTACTCAGTCACGACACTAAAGGCGACGATGACCATTATGTGAGAATCAAGCTACAACTCTCTCTCGGATGTAAACCCCTACGGGCTCCATCAGGTTGAAGCGCCTTAACCCACTAGGCCACCAGGAGTTACTTGGTTACAGAGTTACCAACTAACGCAGTAAATGGTTTCCTGGGTATTTCTGCTAACAACGATCATCACTGTCGAACTGTAAAACTAAAACTCATTATTCTTCAGTTCTTTTACTGATATTTCCTCGTGAGCCCATTATAGTTTCACAAGAGTCACGCGATGTTACACAGTTCAGGGAAATGCCAGTAATCAGTGGGTTAAAACCATTAGGAATAGTATTACAATCTTCAGTTTTGTTTTTCGAGGAATTCTTTAAAAATCCGATTCCCAAAATTACCAGAAATAATCTCAGTCAGTTCAATCATAAAATCATTTCCCACGGCGCCGAATTTCCAAGACAAATAGCCTCGTAGGTCTGTCCCTTTATAGCACTGTTTGTCTGCTGCCCATTCTCCGTTTGTTTACCTGCTGTCTTTTCGGGTGACTGTACACTCCCTCTTCTGTCTTTCTTTCCTTCATTCTTTCCTCTTCCTTCTGTCAACAGCTGACTCAAGAAACCATTTAATACGCTGGATGGTAACCATGTAACCAAATTATGGCACCTGGTGGTTTAGTGGGTAATTAAGGCACTCCAATCGGATTGAACCGGTGCAGGTTTATATCTAAAGGGTGGCTGGGGTTTATTGCTCACGAAATGCCATTCAAGGATGAGTGAGGCTGGTCATTCTCATCTTAAATGTCAGGACCAACTTGTCTAGCCCCGGCATCCTACGCTCCTCATGGGGCAACACAGGCTTGGATGATGGATGGATGGACTGTCTGCCTATCTGTTTGTCTGTTGTCCATCTGTTTGTCTGCTGCCTTTTCTATCCGCCTGTTTGCCTGCTATCTTTTCTGATTGTCTGCTGTCCATTTGTTTGTCTGTCGTCTATTGGTCTGCCTGTTTCTCTGCTGTCCTGTTTGTCTGCTGCCCCTTCTATTTGTCTGTTTCTCTGCCGCCCTTTCTATCCGTCTGTTTGTCTGCTGCCCTTTCTATCCGTCTGTTTGTCTGCTGCCCTTTCTATCCGTCTGTCTGTTATCCATTTGTTTGTTTACTGTTGTTTGCCGGAATCGAATGACTCGGCAAGCATGCTGGTCAGTTCTGTCTGTTGTCTTTCTGTTTGTTTGTCTGCTCTCTACAAGTCAAAATTTTGCGCCAATCGTTCTGAAAAAAAAAAAAAATCCAGAAGGTAGACACCCATAAACCCTGGAAGCCTACTGTTTTTCATCAAAATCGGTCAAAGGTGCTGAGATGGGTGGGGGGTTGAAACCCTTCAGTGGGCGTGGGTCCAAAAACCGTCGGGACCCAGTGGCCGGCCCAGGCACCATTTTTTCAGATTTCGAAAAAAGCATCTAATAGAAAAGAAACGTCTGGCGCACCTGGCAATACAATTTTTAGCTTCCTAAACCCATCCTGTGCTGAAGCGCTAAATATTCCGACAAATGACTACCTAAACACCGGTGAAAACTAAGCAGACAACCGGATCCATCCAGCACGCGCCCTACCAATGGCAGTTTCATCTACTGGTCTGCCTGTTTGTCTGCTATCCATCTGTTTGTCTGCTGCCCTCCCTATCACTCTGTTTGTCTGCTGTCCATCTCCTTGTCTGCTGCCCTTTCTATCCGTCAGTTTATCTATTGTCCTTTCTGTGTCTCTTTGTCTCCTGTCCTTCATATTTATCTGTCTGTTGTCCTTTCTATCCTTTTTGTTGTCTGATGTCTGTTTTTACACCTCTTTGTTTTTTGTTCTTTCTTTCCATCTGCATGTCTGCTGTTGTTTCTGTATGTCTGTCTGTCAGCCATCTTTTCTACCTTTCTGTGCGTCTGCTGTTCCTTCTAGGTATCTGTCAGTATGCTGTTCTTTCTGACCGTCTGTTTGTCTGCTGCTGTTCTTTCTTTCCGTCTGTTTGTCTCCTGTTCTCTCTGACCATTTCTTTGTCTGCTGTTTTCGTTCTTTCCGTCTGTTTGTCTGCTGTTCTTTCTGTCTGTCTGCTGTCCTGTCTGTTTGTTAGGTGTCGTTTCTCTTCAACTGCTTCTCTGCTGTCATTTCTATCTGTCTGTTTCCTGTACGTCCATACTTCTTTTCCTAAGCATCTGTAAGCCCATTTTCAACCCGTGTCCCGTTCATTTGTCTCTCTCTCTTTAGTGTCCTATCTGTTTCTGTTCCTCTGTAACTTTCTGCTCAGTTATCTGCCTATATACTCCATCATATCAAGTCTGTCTATGTCCTCTTCAAACGACTGTCTATTAGTCTGCCCCAGTCTCCTGTCTGTCGGTCTGTTTCTCTTCAGCTTCCTTTTGAGCTTCCTGTCTGTGTTTCCTTTCAATATTATGTTTGTTTTCCTCCAAACTCCTGTCTGTCTGTTTTCCTCCAATCTCCTGTCTGTCTGTCTGTTTTCCTCCAATCTCCTGTCTATATCTGTCTGTTACCCTTCAACCACTTCCTGCATGTCTGTCTTCCAGCAATCTTCCGTTTGTGTGTCCCTTCTATCAACCGTCTGACTGTTTTCCTCCAATTTTCGGCTCTGTCCATTTACCTCCATTTTTCTGTCAACACCCACTCCCCCACTCGCCTCACGATCTCAATTCAGTCTCTCGCTACGACAGCATTTGAAATTTCGGTCTTGGTATCTTCAAACGATTTTATTCGGCTCAGATTTTATTTATAATACTATAGTTTAGATATAGCTTCTAAAAAGGTGGTTTTCCTGAAATAAAAATAAATCGTTTAGTAATATCAAGACACATTTCATCCTGTTTAAGACATTATTTCTTGGCCAACTGGATAATCGAGACAGTTTTTAACCTTTTTAAGAGTTAGATTTACCTGAACTGAATATACACGTCTGACTGCAGCTGGAAAAGGTAAAAGTTCGTATTTTGCAGCCAAAGCGATCAAGAACGAGATCGCGAGTTGGTGGAAAGAATAAAAGCTCTCTGTTACAAGCGTGATCTGTTGTCTCAAAGAACACGGGTTCGATCCCTGGCTGGAGCAGGGAATAGACTGATAATCTGAATTTCGCTAAAACAGACTCTACTGATCATCTACAAGCCTCACTGGCATTTCATAATTACATCCCTGCTATTACCGACCAACCAGTCCTGAATGAGGTAGCTGTCATGTATGCAGTACAGACTGAAGGTACTGGTGTCCAGGTGGTGATATGTGAAGGTGAGTTGCATCAAGGAGGATTGCTGGGCCTCTGTGGCGAGAAGGTGTATCGTACATAAGATACGTGCTGGGCCTCCTAGAACGGACTATTAAGCCTATGACCGGAGATGATTATTTATTAAAAATGAATCACAAAAACCGACTGCTAATTAAATGTACCCAAGCACAGGCTATTTCTGTCTGTTGGTTTAAAAGGCTGGGATCAAACACGTCAGGCGATCAAAAAATGGCTTCACGGGGTCTTCGAACTGATTAGTGGCGAGGAAACGCGATCTGAATTTAGACCCCGAGATGATATTACCGGTGTGGAGTGCTGGTGAGGAATGGTAGTGATGAAGGGTGGATGGATGAGTGGATGAGGTGTGGTGATGGTAAGAAGGATGAGAAGATAACAGAAGAAGTGAGACAGAAAGTAAATGGGTAGGACAGACGCAAGCACGGTAGGTGAGAGTAACGAAAAAGATAGAGAGGGGGAGAGAAAGAAAAGAATCATGAAAAGGGGAGGAAAACGGGAAGGGAAATAGATTAGCATATGAGTGAAACGGGAAGATGGAAGAGGGAGAGGAATGGTGATGATGAGGGATGAATGGATAAATGGACAAGGTGTGGTGAGGAAGAGGGTGGGGGAGACGATAGAAAGAATGGGAAATAAAGAGGAAAGGAGGACGGAGAAGGGAGCAGCACAGCAGAGGACGCAATGAAGGAGGGACAGATCGGGACAGTGAGAAAACAGGGTGAGGACACTAGATAAACATAATATGGGAGACAGTGAAGAGGAACAGAATGAAGAGGGAGAGTGTGAGAGAAGGATGGTGGGGATGAGGGGTAATGAAAATGGTTAGATGGATGGATCGACTGGGGAATGATGGTGGCTAAAGGAATGGAGAAAAAAATTGATGAACGTACAGAGGAAAGAAGGAAAGACAGATGTACACGAAAAAACAAGTCATGTGGGAAGGAGATGAGGACAAAGAGAAAGGGGGAGAGAATGGGCTACAGGAAAAGTGTGGGAAATGAAAAAGGGGTGGAAAGTGGGAAGGAGACTGGACATAAATAATATGGGGGGCATGGAAAGTGAGATGGATGAGGAAGAGAACAAAGGGGAAACAGACCAGATAAACAGAAGTACAGGATAAGCAAGAAGATGGTTGTTGAACGGGACATGAAAGGGAACTGTGATGAGACAAATTATTACAGACCTAGGACAGCAGAAAGGAAAAATTCAGGGCTTTTGAGAGTAGTGACATGAAATAAGTGTGAGAGTACGGAAAGTGTTGCATGATAACATACTAATCCCAACCCTAGTGTACAGCAGAAAACTTGGGCGATATTTGAAACACACGAGTGAGTGAGAACTGTGGGAATTAATTACCTCGAAAGTGTACGTGGAATTGATATGGCGAAGTAGAATGACGACTGAACGTTTACAACGTAAGTACGAACTGAATGTGGATGTGGCTGGAACAATGAACAGTGCTCTGAGGCGGTTGATTATATGGAATAAATAGAATGTGACTGACTAAAAGAATGCATGAGAATGGAGTGGTTAATAACAAAAAAGGCAGACTGAAAACCAAGAAGGAAAGGGTGGTGGAAGTATATGTTATGTAAGAGGTGGTGTAAACGAGATTGGTGGTGTGACGAGAGAGGTGGTGTGACGAGAAAGGTGGTGTGAAGTGGGAGGTGGTGTGACGAGAGAGGTGGTGTGACGTGGGAGGCGGGGTTGGTGCTGAGTGGGAGCAGAAATGCCTGGAGGTCTTTTTTGTCGGGTCACTCCCCAAAGGATGTGACGTCAGCCAACTCTTCCTTCCTACTTCCTCTCATATTTTCTTTTTCTTTCCATATTCCTCCTTTCTCTTCACTTGCCTTCCTCCTCTTCCTCCTTTTATATCTTCCCTATACACTCTATCCTACACTCCTATTACAGATGCATCTGTCTTCCTTCCTTCTACATACTGCATCCTTCCAAGCTCATCTCTCTCTCTCTCTCTCTCTCTCGGGTGTAAAGAGAGGGTGATCTCCGTGAATTACATGTGCTGAGAAATAAGGTCTACAGGAGATGAGATGGCCAGAAGGACAGCCGGCATCCTCCTTCTCCTTCTTTTCTTCTTCCCTTCATCACTTCCACCTTCTTCATTTTATCCTGTTCGACTTATAACACCCACTCTCCCTTCCTCCTCTACCTCTTTTCTTATTCTCTTCATCAATGACACCCCTTTTCACTTCCTCCTTCATTTACACCACTCCCTCGTCATCATCATCAGTCATCCTTACTTCTTGTTTTCCACTTCATCACTAACATTTCCTTCACGTAGCTACTCCTCTTTCACTTCAACCATTCCTCCTTCCTCCACTCCTTCCTCTTCCTCCTCCTCCTCCCTTCTCCACCCCCTCCTCTTCCTCCCTTCTCCACCCTTTCCTCTTCGTCCTCCTCCTCCTCCTCAGGTGTCGGAAGAAGTTATGTTTCTACCCATATCTGTCTGTCTTTTTCACTATCTGTCTGTCCACCGTGTACAGAAAAATTTGCTATTGATCCTAGCATAAATTGATAACATTTTAGTAACAGTTCGGCGATGTAAAAGACCTCAGTCATCATCATCACCATCATTCTCATCATCATCATCATCCTTAATTTCTCATCATTATAATACTACTCTCACAAAAATAAAGAGCCGGGTAGGATCCAGACTTAAGTAAATGAAAGCAAAAAATTTTCTGGAGAATTAACAGAAGTTTGCTCAGTGAACTAGGCCACACATCCACATCCATTTAGTCATCATGCACGACTTCCAAATTCTCGGTTCTACATCGTATACACATTCACACATTTTTTAAGACGCGCTTCACAGCCACCAGCGAGGTAGAGTCATTCCGTTAAAAGCTAGGTACCTTATCCTCCTGTGCATCTCCATATACATTTCATCCATCCGTTTCTATCCTTCGACATCTATTCTGCTTCATAAACTTCCATACCTCGCGCTGTCACTCACTCCATTCCAAATCTAGCCATCTTAGCCTTCCCTGCATACTCCCACCCTCAAACTCGCTCCGTATCCGTCCTCTCTGTATGTTCATACCATCAGATCAGAGGGCTTCCTTCTACTCTATATATCTAATCTAAGTAGCTCATATATATTCCTTAACAGGTCTTGCATCAAACACGGGAAAACAGTGTTTCAGGTCGACAACAGATTTATAGATACTGGTTTCCATAGTTTCTGTTAGGATTTAACTGAAATTTCTTCAGTGAACTGTTCAGCCTTTAGATGTGCGCTCTATGAAGACTTCTAAAGTTAAGTCTTTTTAGTTTTATAAGTTTAGCTCTGTTGTCACCCTTGCGTGTTCGTCCACTAGACTAGAAAAGCTTAATGAAGTAACAGGATGAATATCAGTGAAAATGTTCCAACTGACCTAAAGATGAGGCGATTAAATTCTGGTGAAAGTAGCTACGTCAAAGGACAAAGACAGACCGATGACTTTACTTCTCATCAGTTCATAGCGACGTGGTTGAGGTACAGTGGCACCTGCAGCCACGTCCTTTATATTCCCCAAAGCACGGACATTTCCACAATAAAGTACACCAGGGAGGTGAGATTCGAATCGTAAACTCACAGCATACACTTCATGTTACGAACATCATATTATCATCGCTGAGAAGCTCTGGAATAACTCACAATTCAGAGTTGTAAGACTGCACACACTTTGAGTTCCCCCCCCCCCCCCTTTAAGGCTGACGGAAAATCCACACAGACATTCGTCCATGAGGCTGAAGCTGCTACGTGCGATACTGAGCAACCTTCTACTTTGTAGGTAGTTCTTATTCCTTAGTATTTACAAAAATTTTACTATCTGGGCCATTTTTCATTTCCACTTCTTTTGTCCTCCTTGGTTTCACCACTGCCACTATTAGTCGCATTTATCACCACACTTGCATTTCTTGCCAACACCAACACCAGAGTTACCACCACCAACACCACCAAAACAGGAACAGGAACAACAAATCACCACCCCTGACAATATCCATCGTCACTCCAAGCATAAACATTACAAACACGACCACACCACCATGATCACTACCACAAACATTACCATTACAGCCACCTACTACCAAATTACACCAATACAACTCCCACCCCTACATGCATCATCATTACTCCCACCGACACTTCCACCACCACCACCCCTACAACCACTATCACTGACACCATTACAAAGTACAGAACTACACCCACTTCCACCATAACTGTCTCTCATGGATCACCACCACCATTATACGCATCGCCATTAATGACATCACCATATCTAACACCAATCCATCCACCACCACCATCACCACAACCACCGCTAGCCCTACCACAATCATCATCATCACCTCACTACTAAAACTGAAATAGCATCTCATCATTAACACTAAAATCGCATCTACTATGACCACTACCACCACAACAACAGGCACATCACCATCACCACCCTTAATGTAACCACCGTCCCTGGCAATAACGTCACCACATGATCATCCCCATCACTACCCAAAATACCACAACCATCAACACTCACCATCATTTCCACCGCTACCACAACCACTGTGACTATCGCTATGACTATCACCATCATCATTACCTCTGCCACACCCACCACCACCCCTGTAACTACAACCATTACTATCACCACCACCAACACCACGCTAAACATAACTACTAACACCATCACCACCATCCCCATCACAATTACCACCACCGCCATCACTCTTAATACCATCTCCACCACAACAACTACTAATACCACCACCACCATCATACCACTCCCCCCCCCTCCCCTTACACGATAAACTAGCCAGCATCAGTGGTCATAAGGCGGGGCGGGGTGGAATCTACGCCCCAATTTTTCTTACAAGCCAATCTTTCTCGGCACCTTAGGGCGGGGCGGGACGGGGCAGGGCGGATTATGGGGACGGTGGGTGGAGAAGGAGGGAAGGCGAGGGCGGGGAAGGGAAATGGTGGATTAAAAAAAAAAAAAAGGGGGGGGAGCTGAAAGGTGGGTGTAGGCGGGGTGTGAAAGCGAGGTGAGGCGGATAGGAAGCAGTCAGGTGAGAAAGGTGGGATGGGGAAGGGATTGGAAAACATGGGGGTGAGAAGGGGTGCGGCAGCGTCAAATGAGGGAAGCCGGGTGGGACAGAAGTGGTGGGGTGAGAGTGGATGGGAGGAACAGGGCGGGGAAGGGTGGGAAAGAGAATGGTCAGAACGTTTATGCCTACAGTAAATAAATAAACATAACAAATTGTAACATAATATCGGGGGGGGGGGGGGAAGTGTAGTTTCAAAACGATTTTTAAACCTTTACTGCGGAAGGTGAGCAACTGATAATTTTCGTAAGACAGATAGCGTACGCAAATGACAAAAGGGAAAAAATTAAGATAGACGAAAAACACTGAAATGGAAATAAAATAGTGCTGGCAGGCGCAACCGATGCTGACATACATCAAGTAATACTGGTATACTGCAACACACATAGGTCGAACTCTGACTTTGCCATGTGATCTTGACCTTTGTTTGTTTTCAAAACTGAATCCCTTCATCCTGGCTCTCCGTGAACCCTTCTACAAAGTTTGCTCTAAATAGGATAAAAACTGTTCAAGCTGATCTGGCCTTAAACCCTTGACCTATGACCTGTTTTCAAAAAGAACAAGTTAAACTCCTTGGCTGACCCTCAACCCTCCACCAAGTCTGATCCAGATAAGGTAGAAATGTTCCATTTTGTTCACACACACACACACACGCACGGAGTCGAATTTTGACTGTCCGGTAGCCTTGACCTCTGACTCACTCTTCTCAAAATCAACTCCCTTACCCTCAGCCCTTCCACCACGTTTGGTGTAAATCCAATCAAAACTGTTTCAGCTGACCTTACAAGTCACCTTGATCTTTGATCTATACTGTTTCCATAAACAATGTCATCCCCATGGCTTACGCTCAATCGTTTCATGTACTGTTTGAGAATACTAATACACTACAAATCGGTCCCTTACAAACAACTCTGTTCCTTACTTCATCAGTCAGTGACAAGTATTTAGGTGCTATTAGCATTCCCCCCCCCAAAAAAAAAAAATAGGTATGGAAGAAGAGGGAAATGAGAGGAGAGGAGTATTTTGGGGAGAGGGACGGACAAGAAAGAAAATAAATCGATCGTTTTATTCTTTACTGACTCATCAGGAGCACAGAGACCATGGGTTAGGGTATTTAATCGTGACATTTAAGGCGAGATTGGCCGGCTGCTGTCCCTTGAGCAATAAACCCCAATATGGCCTTAGATATAAATCCTTATAAGTAACATCCGGTTGGAGCGCCTTAACCTACTACCCAAC
>JAGKTI010017200.1:0-18727 GCA_018397915.1 Birgus latro | reverse complement strand
ACTTCCATATGTTAGAGTTGGTATCACAATACAGCACTGTCATGTAACAACTTTTTCACTTCCGTGCTCACCTCCCTGTTTCTTATCACTACTTTCAATGAACCAGCAACCTTCCTTCCCTGCTGCACCCTTTCAAGCACTTCACCCTCCAGACTTCCATTCTTACTCATCACACTACCCAAATACTTAAATCCACTCACATTCTCCATATCCTCCCCATCCAATCTCACTGTATATTCACTGGCTTCACTTCTCTCGAAGACCATCACTTTACTCTTCCCTACATTCACCTTTATATTCCGTTTCTTACACACACTCCCAAATTCATCTACCAAGCCTTACAGCTCCCCTTCGTCTTCGCTCAACAACACAGTATCATCTGCAAACAACAGTACAGGGAGTTTCCAAACACTGCCCTCTCTCACTAGGGCCTCTCCAACATGCACTGCCCGACCTTGTATCTCTTTTATAACCCCATCCATGTACAGATTGAACAACCATGGAGACATGAGACATCCCTGTTTCAATTTAACCTTCAAATGGAAAGATTCACTCAGTTTGCCATCCACACGCACTGCAGCCTTAGCACCCTCATACATACTCTTCACTGCCTTCAACAACTTCCCATCCACTCAATATATTCTTAATACCTTCCACAATCCTTGTCTATCCACCCTGTCATATACTTTCTCCAGATCCATGAAGGCTGCATACAACTTCTTTCCCTTTTCTAGAAACTTTTCCACTAAGGATCTAAGAATGAATATCTGTTCTGCACAACCCCTTCCCTTCCTAAAACCTCCCTGTTCTTCTCCAACTAATTCCTCTGTTATTTCCCTAACTCTGTCAATAAGTATCCTACCATATACTTTTCCTATTACACTGAGAAGGCAAATGCCCCTATGATTACCACACACACCTAAATTAGCACTATACTGTGTGGAGATCCTGTCTCAGCCGCCCTAAATGAGGGATGTATGGCATATGACAGATTTTTTATATACTGTAGTTCATGTATTGTCCCATCAAGAATATTGAGTCCCTGGGCTAGACATACCCAAGGCATTTAAGGCAAAAGTAACCGTCAGTATGGTATTATATGAACAACAAACTTCAACTACACCTTGGATGTATACCTTTAAGGGCCACATCTGGTTGGAGTGCCTTATCCTGCAGCTCCACCAGTTGCCCAGTTGATTATATGGTTACTGCCCAGTGTAATATATGGTTTCCTCGGTTGCAAGAATTTCTTATGGATTGTCACTCTTTGTAGAATTGCCTGAAGGTATCGCTACATTAAGTGAATGGATGGTGAGTGCCGTTCCTTACTGTATATTGTTTGATAATTTAAAGTAAATGGGTGGCCACCATAAACATTGGTAACTAGCCACACTGTCACCACTCTTAGGCAGGAAACATTCAGCCACAAATAAATAGAAGCAAAGACCAAGCTGAAACTCTTACACTGTTATAGGCATTATTAAACATCTTTGAATTCTTTTTCCCAGTAGCCTACAGGAGCTGTTAGAAAATAATTACTGTAGCAGCTGGTTGTGGCACTTGCTGTAGCCTCCATTCCGTAGATGCATCAGCCACGTCATAGCCAACCCCAGTACAGGGATTCCCTTAAGATGAAATGTAACTTTATTTATTTATTTATTGTTATTATTTTTTAATGTATGTATAGAAGTGACAGTGCCATGCTAATACAGGGAGACCCCGCTACGCAATACCCCGGATTAGTGATGGGAGTAGAAATACCACCTTACCCCGCCTATCACAGGCCTTCCCATGGTTTTGCGATGGGTCCTGTGAGTTATCGTTTGAGGGTGATCGGCTAAAAGTTTGAATCACGTACGCTTCGCAGCCATCTGAGCCTGCCCGCCCACCAGAATTTGATATTTTCTGATCTACCTTTATGATTTTCAGACTTTATTTGTTGGTTTTGGTGAGTTATTAACAGTTGTAAGGCTTATAATAGCTTCTTTCAAAGCTGTTAGGCCATTTAGATTGGCTATAAACTTGTTTTTGGACTCATGTGGGTGGGTTTAGGGCTTAGTTGGGGAGGAATCGCAAAGCTCAAAAATGCATCCCTGTAAATGTTAAATCAACCCCACCTTACAATACCCTGCCTGACAATGGTTGTCTCCATAACGCATCCCATCTTAAAACTGGGGTAGCCCTGTGACCTCATTTATAATAGCTGTAGCTCATTATACAGTTACTCCCACTTTACCTAAAATTTCATTCTCTCCATCATGACTGGTGAGTTGTAACAGTACATTAATGCAAGAATATGATGCTAGTCTTGAAGAATTGCTATGAAAAGGATATTGAACTTTAGTAGTGTTGTTTCCTGCCTCTAAACAGTGCGAAATAAGCTGCAAAAAGATTAAATTCTTTGGCAGGTTAACCCTTTCATTACCATTTGATGCAGCCTGCATCCTACAACGAGCAAGTACTCGGGACACGAGCTTCAGTGCCCAGGACCATACACTGAGAGACCTTCCCTGTCACTGTGCTATTCCCGTGCACTCGTAGTTCATAAACAATTTATCCTCACACCCTTATTTATGCATCAATAATTGTATCCCTTTTTTTTTCACCTTAATCCTCAATTAATGGACAGTACTGTTCTTGCTTATGGTGTTGTAAAAAAAGATCAGCTGAATGTAAATTATGCCATAATTAATTAATTTTTTTTTACTTCAGTGCATCTCATAGAAATATAATTTTTATGGTAAATGTTACTGAGAAAAAGTTAGAGGGAATTTATTTGGCTACATTTTGGTGTATAAAGAATTACTGTAGGTCAGTTAGGGCCGATTTTATGGAATGCGAAAGGAAATTATCTTGTGCTCGAGTAAGGCTCATAGCACGCTGACTGGGGCAGTGGGGCAATGCTGTGTGCAGTGTGGGTTGAGTGTGACGGAGGGGTACATGGGGACACAAGTAGTGCTTTGTTCTCACCCAGAAATGGATGCAAAATCATTCTATAACCAAAAAAACAGAGGTCATTTTGTTCGATGCAACTGCCGTCGAATTGTAACGAGCTGGTGAAATGTGCACAGACATAGCCTGTGTCAAATAATAACAAGTGGGTGAAATTTGCATCGCACCTATAAACACGAAAGGGTTAAGGTGAAAGAACTATAGTCAGTTTTCTATCCATCTAATATGTCTCCATCTTTTCTTTCCCCTATCTCAGACACCAAATGAAGATGGGCATGAAAGGAGCCTAGGTAAGAGTGGGTGTGAGGGAGAGCGAGGGCGTGTGAGGAGAAGGTCGGTGGACAGCATCACCCGTTCCCGCACCACCAGGAGGCAACGCAGACCCAGTGAGGAGGCTCTCAGGATATCTGGTATGTGAGAGACCAGGAGGGAGGGAGAATGGAACAGATAAGGCTCTTCTTCAGCAGCATGGACTGAGGGGTGGTACTGGCCATCCTTGAAATATACTTGGCCACCCAGAATACCAGCATACCCCCCTGAAGAGTTTTTCATGATTAACCACTCCAGTTTCATAATCTTAGTTGTGTTTCTACCCTTTATGAATTCTTTTTGCACATTACTAAATTATGTGGTTTCATTGCAGGATATTATGCAGAATATTGTATGTTGTTATGTTTGTACACATTACTTGACATACTGCTCAAATGTTAGGGACATTTTTGACTAGGTAACTATTTATTGGTCTCAGTGTTGAAGGATGTTTGGTGATTGGTTAATTTTTTTCAGGAACATATCAAGATCTATTGATAATTGAACCAGCCATCCCCATCATGGTGGACCGCAAGCGCAAAAAGAAGTCCAGCAGCAGTGGGACCTTGAAGCGCTCAAAGTCCAATGCCAGCATAGTTGAGAAGTCTGTGAGTTCCTCGCGGCGGGCACGGCGCATTGAGAAACTTGACCAGTCCAGTGCTGGGGTGCTTTTCTGTGGGGACCAAGTGAAGGACACTGAGCCAAACCCCAACCCTAGTGACCCCGTGTCCTCCCCAGATTCCCCAGACAGTTCAGAATTCCCTTATCAGCCTTTTGTTAATGAGGAGGACCCAGGGTATTATAGTGTGTGTGGGGAGTTTGGGTCACAGTGGGTAAGGCCTTTTGTATCAGAGGTCAACCTGAATGTGGGGATGGGGAAGGAGTCCATTGTTGATAGTGGTGGTGTCCCGAAGAGGCACTCTTTTTCTGGCCTCCATAGCTGTGATAACTTGGCCAGAAAGGGGTCGAGGATGGCCAAGTCTCTCTCGCTCAATAGCACCACTGATCGGTGCCGCAGTGGGGACGAGAAGGTCAAGAAACACAGAAAGGTGAAGAAGACAAAAAATGGTGTTATAGAGGATAGACAACAGTGTGGCTTGGGTGAGGGGCAGTTCTCATTTCCAGTGTACCACCAAGACTACTATTATGACCCCAGCAGTGCCAGGTATAGTGAAGCTAGGCATTATATTGACTACTATTACAGTGATCACAGTGGACTTCAGTATAGTGATACAACAAATGGCCACATTAATGTTACTGATATTCACAGTAAAACAGTTCCCTCAAGTTACGTGAATGGTGATACTTCTCAAGCGATGAATGCGTTAGGTAGTGATTATATACCCACAAGGAATGCCCTTGTTAATGACTATGTGCCCATTAGTTTCAGTAATCCCGTGGTGGAGCGGAGAAAGCCAATACCTGTAACCACCACCACTAAAGTTAAGCTTAGGTCGGACAACTGGGAGTGGTATTCGGCTCAACAGGGTGGTGGTAGGGCCAGTAGCAGTGAGACAGTTAGTTCGTGTAGCGATTCAAGCGGGAACCACAGAAAGCTCAGGGCAGAGGACAGGCAAGTGGAAAAAGTAGATGAACGAGCAGCGGAGAAAGCAGATGAAAAGAAGGTGCGCAAGAAGAAGAAATCGAAAGTTAGGTCTTCAGTGGTGGTAGTGGAGGAGGAGCCAGTAGGGACATGAGAGAGAGAGTGGAGACATACTGACAGAGAAAGTGAGAGGAAACAGAGAGGAAAAAAAAGAGGAGAAAGAGAGACACCCAGATCCTCCCCTGCTACCAGGCTCTCCTTCCCACATCCTGCCCACCTCCACACACTTACCAGCCGCCACCAACCCCCACCGCCACCCCCACCCCCACCACGCTGCTGCCCACGCTGCCACTGCATCCTCTTCTTACTCGGTAGAGGACTCGCCTGCTTGTGACTCTTTTACGCTATTCAGTGGAAGCTCCAGTTACCATCTCACCAGATTTATTAGTTATGGCAGGGAAGGAAGAGTGATCTGCCACAGTCCTCATTTTCATACCCATTACTCCTTCCATCCATAGGTGGGAGGAAGAGATCCAAATGATAATGTTGATGATCATGATAGTGATTTAAATTCACAATTTGACTTTGCTGTATATTTTTTTAGGCACGTTTACCATTATTTTCCATTTATAGTGAAATGCCAGCATTTCTTTATACCTGGTACCATTTTTTGTCCTTATTTGATAAAATCATTAGAAGTCATTCTTTTGTTTCCATTATTTGTGTTTTAATCACAGGATAAGGACATGACAATACTGAATGGTCAGAAGTGGTAGTGTCTCTTCATCCCAAAGTCTGGTGCTTTAACATGCCTTAGGAATAATTCTCCAGGTGATGGATAACGGGGGTTCTACTGTACAGGGTAGCCCATATATTGTGCCCCCCAGTCTATGGTACTGTTCCAGTGGCTTAGTCTGTTGGTAGGAGGAGCAGAGAAATTTTGCGTGTTTCATGAATAATCAACAATTTTATCGGTAGCTGTAAAAAATGACGTTGATGTAAAGCATGAACAGGGTCATGGGAAGTATAGAATAACGCCAGGTAGATACTGATAATGCTGACTTAGGGATACCTGTAACACACAAGGATTCCACAGTTGTCAAGGGGTGGGTTTAATATGTGGACAGCCCTGTGTATCTTTGGATGCTAATTATTTACCATGACCTATTAGGCTGAGTGTTTATATTTCCTCTGGATTATGGGTGCCATTTTAGCCATTCTTGCTACTTGCACATTTTGCACCTTTATTTTCTTAGATCATTTTCAAGGTGACAAAGGAGGTTTCTTTGCACCTCATGCATTGTGATTAATTTTGCATATTTCGCATTATCGTCTTGTATATTACTCATGCAAATATGTTGTTGACCTTAAGAAGTATAGATATCATACAGGAGAATGTTAAGATGTGATATGCAAAATAAATAAGGAAGAGGTATTATGAAACTTCCTGTGCCACCTGAAATACATCTTTTAGCTCCAACATCGTTGTTTGTTTCGCATTTTGTCATTCGGAAGGCCATATACTAGGCGGCATGGGATATACTGCAGCATCCCATCTTTAGTGATATATTTTGCACATAACACTTTATCCTTTTCCAAGTGACTAAGGCAAACTGTGGTGATATTAGAATGAGATGAATGACCTAAGAGAGAATATCACCATGTAGTATGCATTGTAAATCACTATGAAGAGGGTGCTTCTGAAATCTCTTACATTACCTAGAATAGTCATGAGTTTGGCTGGTATACATTTGCTCAGTTTCCTCTTTGGCTGGTACATACATGCTCAGTTTCCACTTGTAATTAAGATTTGTTTATGCAGGGTTCTGAGGGCTTCAATAATGTGTGGATGAGTGTCTGGCCCATTTCACTGGACGTACTGTTGATAGTTCTCCCATTGTTATACTTGCTTCTTCGTTGTTTTCTGGATCATACCTCACCTCAGCCGTCGATGTGAAAAAAAGTTGTGATGATAATGATGATTCATGTATTCTAGATGATGATGACCCTTGTTTTTTTGTATCTGACCTAGCCTCTTCTTTAGGTGAGAAAATGTCAAGCCAATGATGATGATGTTTTGATGATGATAGGGGAAGAGAAAAAGAAAGTGCATAAATACCCCTTGTCTATCTCTTCTATGCTCCTCGTGGGGCAACACAGGATTAGCCTAGATGATGAATGAATGAATGTCTCTCTCTGCAAAAACAGATTCGAATAACGAGAGGGAAATGACGGTTCATGTTTGTTTATGACTCGGATCCATAGTTGGATTTTAGCTTTGGTGAAGTAGACAGCTAAGTGGTGGATTATTATCATCATCTCCCCCTTCATTTATTAGAGTTCATGGTAAGTGGCTTTGGAGAAATCTTAATGCTTGTTTCTTAGTGCTTTATTCTGATTATTACACCTTGCTATCCTTATGGCGTTGATGCAAACTATGTCAGTGTTTTAAGTGATATAAATAGCAGAAGAGAATGTTAAGGTGTAATATGCAAAATTAACCTTAAGAGAGAGGTGTTATAAATACTACTACTACGCAGCATCAGCAACTTCATGTGTTATTGATATTAAAACAGTATTAAAAAAACACGAGAAAGTTAAGACACACAATTTTAAACGCTGAGGAAGAGGTGCCATGAAGCGTCCTGTGCTACTTAGACTGCAATATGAACTTTAGGGTTGATATGCACTGGTTGGTATAATGCAGGAAGGTGGGCTGGTATAAAGTAGACGTGGGGTTGGGAGTATACTGTATGCGGTGGGAGTATGAGCTTGGATGGAATGGGGGACTGAATTGGAGTCAGGATTAGCTATAAGACTATTTGCTGGAGAGTGATTTAGAATGAAGAGGTTGAGAAATACATCCAGGAAGGTAGATTAAGTAGCTGTGGATCCCAGAAGTGTATGTAGGGAAGTATGTTTCGGGATGGAATCGGGGAGTGAATTTGAGTCAGGATTAGCAGTAAGAACATGTGCAGGAGAGCGATTTGAAATGGAATAATGTAGGCTATGAGACTGAGAAGTACATCCAAGGTAGCTATGGGTGGAATGAGGAGCTGAAATTGAACTTCATTTAGTTTCATGTTTATTCAGGAATTCAGTTGCAAAAATGGCACTGCAATTAATGCAGGAAGTGGATGCACAGAAATTCCTTTGTCTCAGGCACTTTGGATGAAAACTTGTTGATCATGGTGATTATTATTGTTATTCAGATGGTTATTGTGTATTGTATTCTCACAAAGGTACCATGCTTGGTTATCCTTACGTTGAAACCAAATGGAGTACAGTTGCTCCCGTACTTATGCACTTTTGAGATACGATTTTTTTTTTATCACCTACAAAATACTGTATACAGTTTTTTACAAGCATTTTTCTTTTCTTTATGACATATACTGTATACATTGATTATTAAGACATTGACAGTGTTACTAATAATAGCTTTACTTCAGTAATTAACTTTATTTCAGGTAATTAACTTTGTTTCAAGTAATTGGTACAACAATGGTATTTCAGATTCTACTTTTGTTCATAATGTTCACAAAGGAGTTGTACGTATTTGATGTTAGGAATAAGTGGATTTCAACAACCAGACTTTTCATTTTGCAATCCAAGGGTTAGATATGAGTGGATTTGGCCTTATGAACCTTTCAGTTTACACTCCAACTCTTTGTCCCAGTTAAGTTTGTAAGTTGGGGAACAGTGGTACATATAATTATTTTTGACAGTGTGTACATTCCTTGCAAAATAATTAACTGATTTTTTTTGTATTAGTTATGAAGATGTTATATTAAGAAAAAATTTAAAATCTGTGTCATGCTTACACAGTTGACAAAGTAATTTCTGTGTAAAAAAACATTTTGCTTGATTTATGTTAACAGGTGGTTTGATTGTGTTCAGGAATTTTATTGTTTTGAACAAGTTTTATCTTTGAGGTATATGTGAGGGAAGATGGCTTGGAATGGAATGAGGAAAAGGATATAGCGGAGTGTGTTGGAAGGTTGGAGAGAAAATAGAGCTATGAATAAACTGTTTTGTCACTAGAACACTATATATACAGTAGTGTGCTGGACTGGGAACTGAATAGCTGTATAAGACCTGTATTAATGAATATGTTATGCTGTTTACACTTGGCATATCAAGTGAGTAGCAAGTTGTATTGAGGTGTGGGCAGGTTTTTTCTTTAATCACCTGTATTTCACTTTAAAATCAGCATTGAGTAAATTTTGTGTGTGTACTTGTGTGTGTGTGTAATAATTGATGATAGTGTATGTGGTATTGCATATTTTTTGCATGTGAGCGTGTATGGATCCTCTGAAGTTTGTTTATGTATGTTTGTATACTGATTACAGAACTTTGTGTGTCTATCTGGTAATGTATGTTTATGTTTGTGTCTGTGTGAATGTGCATTTGTGTGCAGGGGGTAATATGAGTTCGGGCATTGTGTGCACATGTAGGTGCTTGTGGTTATAAAATATGGGCATGGATGGGGAATTAGAGGGTTCATGTAAATACTCTTTATTATAAACCATTGTTGGAGAGGGCTCACCACACCCTCATATACACAGATCTTGGTTTTCAATTTTCTCCATAATTGTTCATTGTTTTTAGGAGTATTTTTGATAATGGTGGTACTTTAAACATACCCAATATTTATAGCACTGTTTATATGTTTCTGGAGTAAGGTACAATTGGCAGCACATGAACCTGGGACAGTGTCTGTGAAATGGAGGTCTTGCTATAATTTCTGACATTCATGCATCACAGTTATTTGGTCATGTCATTTGATATTTGACATTTGTGTTCACTCATGTCAGTGCCACCAACAAATATGTGATTATGTCTAGGTCGTCAAGTGTACCCAAAGCTAGGTCCCTGCTACACATTGGTTCTGGCTCAGGCTCATATATTGCCAGTTGTACATCAGGCATCTCACATTATAGAAGTGATAGCTCAGTACATTAGAGAGATAGTGTGTTTCAGTTAATACCTATTTATATCAGTAGGAACTTATTTATGATGATAATGGTGTTGAATATATATATGTTCTCAAGGATATGGTAACTTTTGGACAGTTTTATTCTAAGTGGCTTTCAAGATTCCCTAACACCTCCTCCATAGTGATTTATTCAGTACGTATCACCTCAGTATCATCATCTTGTAAGTTAATAATGGAAACCATGTCAGTATTAAATGATATATATAAAACAAAAGAAGAGTGCTGAAGTGTAACAAGTGAAATAATTCGCTAAGGAAGAGGTGCCTCAAATCCTCCTTTGTAACTTAGTGTTCAGCCCGTTCGTATATTTTCCTCACTAGGGTATCATTGGTTTTTGTATATGTTTTCCGTACTGGATTGTTTTGTGATGGGTGTGGGAGGTTTTGTGGTGATGATGATGGTGATGATTTTTTTTATGTTGTTGCTGTGATGATGGTGTTTTGTTAAGATGATGATATGTGATGGAAGTGATGCTATGTGATGATGTTATAGTGCCAAGAATTCTGAAGTCTTGAGTGATAAGTGAATGGAGGTGTGTCCGATTTTTGTGGGCAAACCAATGATAGGTTTGTAATATGTGTTTTTCCTCTTTAATTGTTTTTTAATCTTACCCACCCCATGTATGACAGTGGGGAGAAAGTTAGAATGATGATGATAGTGATGTCATTGTGAACTCAGCTACAGTGCACCATACATATCTGATTACTGAGAATATTGTCCAGAAGTATCAGACATTATTTACTGTATCAGTATATTCATTCATCCAGTTTTCTTGTTCATGTAAATACTTTAGAACTTATTGTATTTTTTAATTCTTTTGGATGCTCATTCTCTTATTTCCTTTATATAGTAGCTAATTACCCCAAAATTGTTTAAATCTCTTTTATAACTGCCTTCTTCATGTAACAAATTAAGGACGAATTTTGATGATAATTTTGACTGCTCAGTTCCTCTTTTACATCCTTTTTATAATACATTAGCTAACTATCCAAAAATTGTTTAAATATCTCTTATAACTGTCTTCTTCATGTAACAAATTAAGGACCCGTTTTTATAATTATTTTGAATGCTCATTTTCTCTTTAATTTCCTTTTCATGATAGTTATTGATCCCCCCAGATTTTGAAACATGAATTATTTGACTGTTGTACAAAGAGGTAGAATGTGAAATTGTGGATAGCAGATGGCATAGGAGACTTGGGAGGAGGTCTTCTGCAGCGATTTATTTTTCATTGTAACTACCTGACTGATTGTCGTTTTTGGCGTATCATATAGAGCCAGGATTCCAGGGGCTTAAATGATGAGTGAATGGAAGTGTGGCCCATTGGATTATTTGGGCTGTCTGGATGTTGCTACTCCTCACTCTGCCCTAAGGTGGGAAAGGAGGTCCAGATGATGATGATGATGACTACTTGACCTTTTCACTTATACTATTTCTGTGGTTTTTAATATTGAAATAGTTCATATCAGTAACATACAAGAGGATGTTAAGGAAATCATGTGCAGAATAAATCACTGAGGAAGAGGTGTTAAGGGGTCTCCAAAGCCACTTAAAGTATGACTGTGTGTCTGATCATCCAGAATTCAACTTTTCCTGAAGACATTATGACCGTTTCTGTACAGATCAATATGGTCTTGGAAAAATAAGTTTGTGAGGTACAACCAGGATTTCAGGGATTTGAATGGTGCGTGAATGAGTCTTGGGTCTGTATTTTCGTTGGTTAAGGTCACTCCCTAATGCCTCTTCCTTAGCGATTTATTTTTTTGGTATAGCGATTAGTACCCCAAATACCTCTTCCATAGTGATTTATTTTTGATACAGCTACTTAATATCATTTTGTATGTTATTTGTGCTGAGTATAGTGATATCTGAATAATATAAATGACACAGAAGAGGGTAGAGAGGAGTGATAAGTAAAATAAATTGCTTAGGAAGGGGTGTTACAGAGCTTCCTTACCTCATGAGAATAAAGGCCTGGGTAATTTCACTGGTTATGCTGTGGATAAATTTCCATGTATAGTGTTTTCTCCTGGTTTCTACGCCTCACCTTACCCCATCCTTAGATGAGAAAACAAGGAGGGGATGGGGATGAAAAATAAGCTGAGAAAGAAGAGGGGGAGATATGGGGTGGAGTGGTATATGAATGACGATGGTGTGAGTGGGAGGGAAAGCAACCTGATGGCGAAGGACAGGGTGACGGGGAGGCGAGTTCTTCATGTCCACGCCCTCCAGGATTAAGAAGTCTGGTTATAGGTAGATACATAGCAAGGTAGACAGGAGGAAGAGGTCCCACGAAGCCTCCAAATTCACCTGAAAATGATGTGAACACTCTCTTCATGTAGGGAATAACAAAGGATTCACATTGCATTCAGAGTATTATTTAGTAACAAGTATTCAGTAGTGAGTGAATGGTACAGCCTGTGAGTATGTGTGCTGAGACAAGGTTAGGTCGCCCTGGGTCTGTGTAGATTAGTTTAAGTGTATTCAGGTCAGATAGGATGCCAAATTGACCATACGACAACTATAAGGGTTCTGCTTTTTCGTATAATAGAAAATGAGACTGGAGCAGATCTGTTCTCTCGCTGGGATATGAATTTTCTTTTATAATAGTTTGGATTGCATCACAAGTGGCATGGGAAGCACTGTAGCACCTGTTTCTTAGTGACTTATTTTGCATATTACACCTTAACATTGTCTGTATGCTCTCTGTGTTGTTTTCATGTTGACTTAGGTTACATCAGTATTACACAGGAGAATGTTGAGATGTAATGTGCAGGGTAAATTGCTAAGAGAAATGTGTTACAAATCTCCCAAGCCACATAGACAACAAATCTATAAATTCCATGAGGTATTAGTGTGTTGGGATTTTTTTTTTTATATATATATACTGTATATGTTTGTGGATATGGTTTATGATTTAGTTTGTGTGTGTGTGTGTGTGTGTGCATGCATGTGTTTGTGCGTGCTTGTGCTCTGTTTTCGGTTTCCTATATGTATCTGGATAATGGTGTAGCCTTCGTGCATGTGTATCCAAGTGTAGGTGCCTCCATGTATGACTGTGTGTGTGTGTACAGTATATGTGTATGTATGTAAGTGCATGTTCCCCCAGAGGTACTATAATTTGGTTGCCTCTCCTGCTTCTCTCTCTCTGAGCTTTGATAATTTCAGTTTCTTGAATTCAAAGCAGCCAACATTGATGACACTGGTCTAAATAAAGTCATCAATGTCAGAAGCTGTAAATTCACGAGATTAATTATCAAAGTCCACAGAGAGAGAAGTAGAGGAGGAAACTGGGCTTTCATTCCCTATAGTATACATCCCTGTCCTCCCATCACAATTCCATTCACTTGTAGAATACTCTAAAATATCATACTGTATTTCAAGCTTAGAGTAAATGCCATATGCCACTTAAAAGGAACCCATTCTTTTTTAGATATGACTCGCTTTATCTCATTTCTTAACCCTTTTAGCCTGTGGACATATCTCCTTAGCCCAATATAATAGCCTGGCATTAGTCACAATTAGAGACAAAGGGTATTCTCAGGTTCAGTGGGCTAAGCAGTACACTTGTATTTCTTCCTATATGTATCTCTTCACAACAAGAAGTGGCCCAAAAGCTGGATGTAATTGCCTGCTGGTTGCAAGAATAAACTTTTAAAAGTATGCTTGGCCTGAAGGAGTAACTTATCTTGCTTGGTAGTGCCTTAGCACTGTTTGGCCTTTGCTGTCTTGGTGCTAGTTCATCATTCACTCTTTCAACTCAGTGACATTTCAGTTTATTTTTGCTGCCACCAAATGATTTTTATTCAGGTCTGGGGAGATTTCTTGTAATGAAGGAGTTGTTGAAGGATGTATCTAAGCTCTCAAGTTTAAAGTTTTCTCAAAATTTCCTGCAGATAGCATAAAATGAAAAATACATCATCCACCTGAAGGGGTTAGCTTTCCTGTCCATGTTTCAAGACTTAGTGTATGTAGGGGTGCTGTGCCAGAGCAGGACTTTGGTCAGCAGTGCTGCGAGTGTTGGGAAAGTGGGCAGTCTTGTAATTTTAGTTGTCGTAAGTGGTGTACGTGGAACAGCCCCTTTCTTATATCACATACTCTTATTTTTAGTGACCCCTTTCTCCATTACAGTCAGTTATTCTTTTAATTATAGCAATTACTCCTTTATTCTTTTATCTGTAGCAGTGCCTTTCCACTCACTTTTTATTATTAACATACACTTTCCCTGTTGCATTCACTTTTTAATTATTTTCATCCCATTTCCTTGTGTAATTTGCTTACTCTATTTTTTTGCAACTTTATTCACAGTCTCATTCACCTCTGTTTTTTTTATCACTGTTACTTTGAATAGTATAGCTGGTGGGATAGAGTTAATAATGTTAAAGACTTAAATGATGAGTGAATGGATTTTTGTCCCATTCCACTCGGTTATCCATTTATTTTTGGTAACCCTTCCCTTATTTTGTATCTTTTATTTTTATTACTATTATTTAGAGATTTATTTTGAGTAGTTCTTTGTAATTCTGTGAGGAGTTAAGAATTTTAAATGATCTGTGAATGGATTTTTGTTCCATTTCCTGCAGTGTTTGGTTGGAGCCTTGTATCATCTGGTTCCTTGTGTGAGGACACCCACTCGAAAGAGGTTATTTATTATTACTGTTGTTATTATTATTATTATTATTGGTGGTGGTGGTGGTAGATGACAGGGTGACTTGGAAAGAGTTTCTTAGTCACTACAGTACCTCCTATAGTGAAGGCATGTGCCTATAGGAAGAGAGGTATATTATTTTTATTATTTTATAGTATCTTTTTTATACCGAGTTGGGAAGTTTAAGTTAGAATGCTAGAGACTTTGCAAGGCCTACAGTATTTTTATCCTTCTGAGTTGCAAGGCTATATTATATATGCATAAAATCTTAGGAGAATCTTTCAAGGTTAACACTGAAGGTGAAGAGACAAGGGATGTGATTTATTCTATAGGCTTTAGTGATTAACTGATTATGTTTCAGAGAGTGTCATTCAGTAAAACTCAGCTTATCAGAAATTTGACCATATACTGTATAGTCGATTTGTTTTCATCTGACAGAACTGGACCACACCTATATCTTGTATGAAATTTACCAAACCTTAAATGTGAGGTAGAAATGAGTCTCCTGGGTTCTTAATCAAATTAACCTACCAGTTTGGCATCCTAGGCCATCTGCTGAGCTGAAAGAAGGATTAAGGATCTAGTCATCTTAGAGAAATCACACTACAATATACAGGTTTAGCAGTCACTGTTTACTTATACTATATGTCTTGTGTATTGATATTGTTTACACATCACTTTGAGATACTTGCCTATGGGTCCTATTTTCAGTGGCTTTGGAGGTTTCATAACATTTTTTTTTTTAGTGATTTATTCCACTGATTACACTTCATTATCCTCTTGTATTTTATTGGTGAAAACTATGTCAGTATTAAAACAATACTGAATAGCATGCTAGAGAATGTTAGGTGTAATATTCCAAATGAATCACTACGCAGATGCTACAAGGCTTTCTTTGCCATCTAGAATATGATCGTGAAGGTTACGAGAAAAAGAAAATTGATAAAGATAAGCCCTGTTGTTCATTTGAGATTACTGAGCCATGTGGACGCACTTTATTTTTCCCGCTGCAACATATTTCACATAAAATGATAGATTGTGTGGTGCTGCTGTCTCTTGTGTTATGCTGTAGGGTCACTTCTATAGCTTGATATTTAATGTCTTAGTTATGCGGTAGAACGGAGTCTCTTTGGGTTCTAGTCAAATCAAGCCTCCAGTCTGACTACACATGGCCATGAACTGAGATGAAAGGCGGGTTAGGGATCTCTGTCAGGTTAAAGCAAGTACGTTATAGTCAATGTGCCCAGTCTCACCCATGCTGTTCCCCACTCCCATGCCCATTGGTCTGAGGTGTGTGAAGTCTAGTTGTGTTTTTGAGTATGAAAGGAATGTTTTGTTCAGAAGATATACTGAATTGCCATGTGTCTGTTTCTTTTTGGGGGAAGGTTTGGTTCAGATGATGGAGGTGATGATGATGATGATGATGATGATGTATATATATTTATGTGTAAGCTTGGTTTCTCTGAGTGGGTGTGAGGCTTACACAACACTGTTATTTGTATGTGTAAGGTATGTTCCGGTTGGTACATACTCGTATCTGTGTGTATTTGTGTTAAAGGTGTGCATGTGTGTGTGTTTGTGTGTGCAAGGAGTCTTGTTTTCAGTATGTATGTATGTATGTGTACCATAATTGAAAATGATGTGTTCTGCATGGTGTGTGTATGTGTGTGCTTGAAAAACCTAGCTCTATAAATGTGTGTGTAACTTATGATGCCATAGAATGGATGGTGTGTTTGTACTAGTATGTGTATGTACTGTATTTGTGTACACGGAAAGTCTATGCTGCCTTGCTCGCTTTTTCAATCCCCAGATGTGCTCGTTAAACACCAGCTGAATGGTGCTCCTAAGAGGCATGGCATCAAGGACCATGCTAGGTGGGATAGGAGGCTTCTTAACACATCCTCCTAAGTGAATTATTTTACCAACTGCACCTTAATATTCTCTTGTATGTTACTGATGCAAGGTTTGATATTGGAAAGATATAAATAGCTTACAAGAGGTATTAAGAGATTTTGTTTTGCCAGTTACACCTAAATATTTTCCTGTATGTTGATATTAGAAAGGTGTAAACAGCATACTAGAGAATAGTAAAGGTGTAACATGGAAAATAAGTAGCAAAGGAAGAGGCGTTACGAATCCTCCAGTGTCACTTAAAATGTGGGCCTAAGTTTTTTTCTTTATGTGTCTCTAACAGTCTAGTCTGAGGCCGGTGGAGAGCAGTGTAGCGTATGGACTAGTTCCATTATTATTATATTATTATTATTATTTGTATATCGGTTATAATGTATCCTGTAGCTCACATTTAGAAGAATAAATGTTATCGCTTCTTAACCTGAGGTGTTATTACCCTAGATTGCTAATGCTGTGCAGAATTTGGAGTGCGAATGCTTTACTAAATAGCTGTACAGTGGTGGTCTTTTTATTTGTGATTGTTATGCTGCATGTTCAAGGGTCATCTCCTTGTCCCTTGATCACAAGCGCCAGATCCGGGGTTCTTTTCTAGACCGGGTCTAGTGCATACAACTAGAGGAACAGGGCATAAAAACTTGGCTAAACCAACCTTACACATATAAATAATACCTTAGTTACACAACACTGAACAAGATACAAATACAATATCACACAATACACTATTCAGGTACAAGGGACAAGTAGGACTAGAGGACTCTGGTTTAGACGACTAGATCCTTGGGCTACTCACAGGTGTTGGCCAGGTGTGGGGGGTGTCCCGTCAAAGGTGTCCTTTCGCAGGAGGCATGGGACTACTGCCAGGGGCCAGGTCGTCTGGGCTGGACTGCTGGTTGGCGTAGAGGGAGGCTCTTTCCTGGAGTTTGGCTCTCGGGGCTAGGCCGAATAGGGCAAGCAGGCACGCTTGTCTGCGCCGCTTTGGGAGGCGGAGCTCCGGCCGATGGGACTGGGGAGGACACGCCCTGGGGTCCTGGGGATGCCCCTGGGTGTCCAGGGGCTGTGGTCTTCCTTGGGCAGAGCCACTGTCAGGGGTGGCCTATGGCAACCCTTGTCTGACAGCTGAGGGCGTCACTGGGGCACTGGCTATAGGGCGTGGACTCCCAGGCTCGTCACGGGGCCTCACCAGAGCTCCTCTAGCTGCAACTCCTCCAGGGGACTGCCTCTGTGGGGAGAGAGAGAAGGTTTTCCTGCTTGGCCACAGGAGTGGTGGTGGGCTGAGCCAGGGACGTCCTCCATAGGGAAATTCCTAGGGGCAGAGGAGGAAGAGCAGACGGTGGCCTGCTATCCCTTCCCGACACGGATGGTGGCCTGTGTCGCCTGTGTCGCGGTCCTGCTCCCTGTGGAGCTGGCAGCCAAAGGACGGACGATGGCCAATTCTTCCTTTCTGGCGAGGACGGTGGCCTTCGCCGCGGTGCTGCCCTTCTCTGGGACTACTGCCAGAGAGCAGACGGTGACCTGCTCTCTCTTCCAGACACGGATGGTGGCTTGTGTCACGGTGCTGTCCCCAGGAGTGACTGCAGGAGAAGAGCGGACAGTGACCTGCTCTCCCTTCCCGACACGGACGGTAGCCTGCTCCTTCTTCCCGACACAGATGGTGGCATGTGTCGCGGTGCTGTCTGGGCTGTGGTATCAGCCCCACCCCGAACCTGGCAAGGGCTGGCCTGGCTGGAAAGTAGGCGGCCGGGACTGCGTTCTCGTCGGGATGTTGGTTGAGGGCAAGAGGGATGCAAGGCAGTCTGGGACGTAAGCCCGTCTAGCCCTGGACCTAGGGTGGGTGTTGCTTCAGCCTCGCCGTCGTCCCTCCGTGGGGCGGGTGTTGCGACACCCCTCCCTGGCTCTCCCGTCGGGGTGGGAATTTCAGTGATGTCTTTTTATTATGCTCTGGTGAAAGTGCAAGGTTGTCGTGTGTTTGGCTTGGTTTGTCTGGCTGTTATGGAAAAGCTGTTGGATGGAATGACACTAAATAATATGGTATGGTGACAGGTTCATCTGAGCAGCTAGTGGTCGATTTCTGGCCAAAAAATTGATAAAAGTCAAAGGAAAGGTCAAATAAAACTGTTCTGACATTGATAATATCACTGATACAAAAATACAAAAGATTATAAATGTGACATGCACAACTAAATTATAATGAGCCGCCAGAGATATTCCTAACCGTCCGACAATAAGAAAAAAATCATACTGTAAGGCCTTCTTGTCTCTACTAATGAAGTCTCCATGGGTGAATGAAAGAACTTGGAAAGAGCAATTAGACTCAACTAAATATGACATCGAATCCCAGTGTTTAATAAATAATGCATTACAATGAATG
>JAGKTI010017199.1:0-11430 GCA_018397915.1 Birgus latro | reverse complement strand
TTTTTTTTTTTTTTAAGATTCGCCACACTGGTGTGGCACGGGCTCGGGGTGGAGAGCCCGTCAGAGGGTGGCAGTAAGTAAACAAGGGGGCGTCCTCTGCATGGCGACAGAGGACGCTGGCGTGGGGGGGGCAGAGCCCATCCCCCTATAATAACAAGGGGACGTCCTCTGCATGGCGACAGAGGACGCTGGCGTGGGGGGGGGGCAGAGCCCAAATTCTGGCCGGAGACTAGGTGACGGCGACTGCTACCTTCCCGGGGCATCGGTTGGGAGTAAGAGGGGCGTCAGGGAAAGGTACAGGTGTGCCGTTCCTGTTTGGAGGCACTTGGTGTTAGCGGCGGGCCCCCGGTAGTACTTGGGGGGGTTGGAGGTGCTAGTTCCGGCCGTCGCGTCGTCTGCGGCTCCTGTCTGTATTTCACTTTGCTAGCTGCCAGATATGTGTTATGCCATCTTCACCCAGAAGACATGTCCCTTGTTCGTTTTTTGCAGTTACATTTCAGTTTTCAAAATGGCAATATGTGTTCCATAGGGTAATGAAGATTCAGAAGAAATTCTTCTGCTGACACTGGGATTGTTTTTACATTCATCATCATACTGCTCTTCAGCCCTTGCAATACAATCCAACACATCTCTCTTAACTTGGTTTTGAAGCCTACGCGGTAGCTGTCTGGTAGACTGACATGCACTCATAAAAAAAAGATACAAGTCATCCTGCGTGTTGGACATAGGTTGTTCTTCATGCAAACACGTGATGACTTTATCAAAATCACATGTGGTAGTAGACCTCCTCTTTTTATGACTGCAAGTATCTCCATCTTTTGATGTAGTTCTAGAAGCTGGAACTCCTTCCTGTATGTCACCTGCAGTCGTTGCAGGAATTTCTTCGCTGTAATCCATACCATCTCTGTCGATGCTCTCCATGTTTGCATTAATCCTAAAATAAATTGCATTACTGTACTTAAACACTGGTAAAATATCAGTGAATGCTTCTAACTTAAAATCTGTGTGTGTTAAATCTGCAGCAGTAACACTAAGAAAACTCTTCTTCCATGCTAAGGGATCTTCAGCGGTTAGAAGTGTAATGTTGGCAGTAAAATAAGATATCTGTAAGCTTAAACATACAGAAATAATGATTTGATGAATGTGTGGTGCTTCCTTGAATGCGAGGCCTGGGGGTGTGGGCTAAGGTCTGCGACTAAGGAGTGCAGAGGAAGGATGGAACTGATATGTATTGGTGTTGTGATGAGGAGGGGGTAGATTGAGATGGTTTGGGCAAGGGGAGAAATGGAGGATGACAACTGGGTGCAGAATGTGAGACGTGTGAACGTCAGGGGTAGGGTTGTGAGAGGTAAACCGAAAAAGACCTAGGACGAGGTCATAGAGTGTGGACTCAGGGATACGGGACTGAGCAGGGAGACTGCCAGAGCCCAGAGATCGAGCAGCATGGAAAGCTAGGTGATCAAGGCCGACGCATTCAAGCATGTTAGAGCCTTTACAAACGACACTACGATACAAACTGTAAATGTTCTAATCCTATTATTGTAATATTGGATGGAGATCACTATTTTCCTTATAATTCTTGTTTTATATCTTTGAGTTCTTTCTTCAATTTTGTTGTGTAAAAAAATCATTAAAAAACATCACTTACTCTCTTGAACTCATAAATGGTATTAAAAACTGCATCTGCTTCTCGTAGCGCCAAGGTTTCCAGTTCTTTGTTGACTGACCACTTGTGTTCCTTCGAGCTTGGGCTTGCCGAAAGCAGTCCCTGAGTTTCTTCCAGTCTTGCTTTAGGCTCTTACCTGAAGACAGATTAAATCATCAGTGAGTTTCTGTAATGTTTCATCAGTTGACTGTAATCAACAGTCTTCTGATAATGTACTTATTCTCTTAGACTAAGTACCAGTGGCATCCATGGATGCCAACCAATGCAAGCAACAAGTGTCCTTTTAGCACTGTAGATGGCAATAATTACAGCAGCAGCTCCCACATACTGTATTGCACATGACACATGGAGGTATAATAGAGAGGAGGCGGCATGAGGTCACGTGACTTGAAGCCAGCGTCTATAACCCCCCGCCCCACTTTGGCTCAAAACAAAAGTCAGCTGAGAGTGGAACTCTTCATTATTTTTTGTGTAACCACTCAACATACCTGCTTGTTCTGCTTTTGGGTGTACGCAGTGGGATCGACAAGACTCTGTAACATTCCGCAGGTAAAACTATTAGGTTAAATAAGGAAAACGTTTCTTAGAAAGGAGCTTAAAAGTGTCACGTTGGGTTCTTTTCCACGCATTTTCTTTGATCATTTGTGGTCTAGTGATTGGATACTGATGTTTTTTAAGACTTTGGCAACCGCCAATAATCTACATTCAGTTTAGACACCGGTGGTGATACTAAATATCCCATTTTTTTGGGGGGGAAAGTGAAGAATACCGGCAAAGTGTTTCCGCGTTGTGGTCGATCGGCCAATAAGCAGGCTGGGCCTACGATATACTGCTGTCTCAAACACCTAACACACATAGCCTATCCCAAATTAGCCTATGTAACCTAAGCAACCTAGCCTAACCTAACCTAATCACCTAACCCAGATTAACTTAACTTAACCCACCTAGCCCAGCCTGGCCTAGTTTATCTTAACCAGGCACTAAATTAACCCATCTAACTTTACTTACCTCAAGCCAGCTTAACCCAGCTCATCCTAACCTAACCTTACCTAATCCAATTCACCTAATCTAATCTAATCTTGGCCTGAGCTATTTAACCAGCTCATCCACTTGATTTAAAAGGTATGTAGTGCCTAATAATGACCAGTTTTTTCATACTGTAAAAGTTGTTATATGTCAGCCATTGGTGTAATATAGACAAAAATTCCAACAGGTAGCTACAGGTATCATAAACTAGAGTCGCGTTTTCGCGACATTAAAAGTCACGATATCTTAGCCAATATTGATATCGTATATTACTTTCGTGCTGATACCCGTTTTCGCGAGCACTAAAAGTCAAAACGATATTGAATCTTGAGCATAACTAGGCAAGATTAGTCAATGTTCCTCCCGAGGTATTTTGACTGATATTGACTTTCCATTTTGTAAACAAACCCTGAGTGACGGAGGTCGAGCCGGACTCGGTAGAGAAGAAGAAAACTTTCCACGTGTTGATTTCAGTGAAGTGTGTGTGATTTTCCATACTACTGAAACAAATCTTTTGCCACCAAAATATTTATGACCATTTTACCTTGTGTCCAACAACAATGGAACAGCTGCACCTTTATCTGCCGCCATATTCTCAATCCAGAGCCCCGTCTGGTTAGTCACCTGAGGAATAATATTAAATTCCTCTACTTCTAGAAAATCTTCCAAGGTAGCCATGACGCACGGACAATGTTTACATGGTGCTCTTGTAAAGGCAATACAATCTTGCCGTAACCCGTTTTTGCGACACTCACTTGAAACTCAATATCAGTCAAAATGAATATCAAGATGATCTTGACTTGAAAACGTCGCGAAAACCTGACTTAGACATACCATGTGTTCCTGTAATATTTGTCAAGACGTATGTAATGTCTAACCACTCAATGGCCAACTTTTTCATACTATAAAAGTTATTTTATATCAGTCATTGGTTTAATATAAACAAAATAACTATACTCGATTTTTTTTTTTCACTCGTGAATGTGGCACCTGCGCACTCCTGCCGCGTGACTGGTTGGTTTCAATTTCATACCTGAAGTATCATATTTACAAAAAAAACAAGTGTACCTTATATTCCAGTTCTCATAAATGCTGTTTTGCATTGTCACTGTACTATACAAACAGACATGAAACGAGTATGTATCTGTGCTTCACCCAAACGGACAATGAATTTGAGGAAGTTGAATTTGATTAGAAATATTTATTATTGTAAAAAGTACAGATTTGTTGCATCTCTAATAAATGAATAAATATATATATACATACGGATCTATATACTTTCGGATAATATGGGCAAAGGTATCGAAGCAATGGAGTAGGTGTGATCCGTAACAAAGTCTTGCGAGACAACTTGTTTTTTCCGCCTAGCCGTCTCTCGTGTTCCCCCCTCCTCTGTAGCGACTGTTCCATTCGCCTCCCCACTTCCACTACGTAACCACTGACAAAACCGCTAATTTACTTAGAATGGTACTATTGTCTAATGTAACAAGTGCCTAAATATTAAGATACCTTCTGTTTGCACTTACCCAACCAGTTGAGTTTATTTTTAAAAAAAATATAGGGAGATGCAACAACTCTGTACCTTTTACAATAAATATTTCAAATCAAATTCAACTTCCTCAAATTCATCGTCCGTTTGGGTGAAGCACAGTTACATACTCGTTTCATGTGTGTTTGTAACAATGACAATGCAAAACAGCATTTATGAGAAATGGAATATAAGGTACAATTGTTTTTGTAAATATGATACTTCAGGTATGAAATTGAAACTAACCAATCACGTGGCAGGTGCCACATTCATGAAAGTGGATCACCAGCTTTATATATATATACCTGGTGTGTGAAAATATTACCTATTATCTTTTATTTTATTATTACTTTAACAGAACAATTTTGGGGCCCACCTGTGGCATTCATAACACCGTCCCATAGCTTACCTCTGGCTATAGATATCTGGAAAAGTTGCACAAACACTTTTTGTACCTGGTATCTATACTTCACAATAAGCGCTTAAAAGAATTAAAATGTAAAATTAAAACCCATTTTTACGACTGACATGTCAAAGTGTTTTATTTAGTCGAATTTTACACGTGAAAGACCCGCATGAACGAAGGTAGGCTTTAATGAGAGTTTAAAAATAGTCCCATGGTGTCTTCACAAGGCAGGAGACTTAACCATCTAATTTAACAGTTCAGAATGAAGTCAAGAATCCCTTTGCATCAGGTGAAGTTTACCGTGGTAATTGTATAGGAGAGAGAGAGAGAGAGAGAGAGAGAGAGAGAGAGAGAGAGAGAGAGAGAGAGAGACCAAATAGTGGGTGTAATAGTATATTTTATTTTCTTGAATAAGGCTACTGTTAATGATAAAATATAGTATTTTGCTTGTTCTGTTAGCGGAACTAATTCTCTAGTAAACTATGATCCATAGTTCTCGCTCTCTCTCTGTAATTATATACATGCAATGGTAAAATACTTACAATCACGATGGAGGCTTTGTGCTATCAGTGTCCAGCAACTGTCTTTTCGTTGAAGGTCCTTATATTCCTCAGTTCGTGTGTCGTATAAGCACGGATACTTTCTAACTTCTTCAATCAGTTCCTCCATCTCTGTCTTAAAGTAAGGGTGTCCTGATGCACGAGGTTACACTCCACCTAAGACTGCAAGGAAACTACTGAGCATGCGCCACTAAAGCTATGCCGAGAAAAATCGCTAGGCAGGGAAGCTACGTGGCACCTCGTTGCGCATGGCGTCCGTAGCGTAGCATCTGGTATAATTTGCCTTACTGAATAACCACCTTCAGTGCATATTCTCAGCTGCAGTTCCAAGACACGTAACACATACGTAGCGTGGCTTGCGCAGCTTGTTTGCCTTTACGCTACCTCTCCTCAAGTAATATTAGTCTGCTGCATATCATACATTTCTATTAAACTGTATTTAAGTAACTTAGACACTCGTGTAGTATTAACAATATTGATAAAATACTGAGCATAAAAGCCCACATGTGGTCGACAATAATTAAACCTAACAATTATATACTGACATGATGGACATTTCCTGTATAACATAATCAATAGCGCTTCAGAATGAGTTATGCTTTCCTAATATGGAGCAGAGAACCTCGGTGCGTAGTACACCAGTGGGATTTTATACACATTGATATTAAATCAATTATTCATCCAGTCCCTTTCTCACCTGCTTGAACAGAGTTCGCAAATGTTGGCTATCCTGAGGGAGCCAGTACTCAGCTGACCATTTAATATAACAAAATAATCATTTTTCTTGTTATTACAGAGCATATTTACCTAGCTTTGACATTTAATTGTGTTTAATTGTCAAGTGCACAAAAAGTATTTGGATACCTATAGCATTCCTGTCAGTCATTATATTATTCCTCATGGAAAGTGGCCCATGGCATCTACACACCAAAACAAACCCCCCCACTCGACGCGCTCAGGCGCCACTCACACGACTAGCGCGAGGTAGGGTGCAGCTGTCTAGGCCCTCGTTCATTCCTTCATTCATCGATCTAGTGTATTTAAAGGCCACCCATGTGTAGCAAGGTTTTGATACAGATTTCAAGTGTTGGCGATAACACATATCCGTACCATAAGGAGTACGGTCTAACTGAGGGTTACAGTGATTCTGTGGTGCTGTGGAGAAAATTTTAAGCCTACAATACTACTCTGCCCAAGGGGACTTGCACTGCCGATACTTTCCAAAGACTAATAGTGACACTCATTATCTCTGGATGAATAGGTGGGTGTAAAACAGTACAAGTCAACCGTTGCAGTCCACATGCATTAATTTCGATGGTACTCGAGGGTACTGGAATTCACGAAACGGCGATCTGAATAACCTTTAATACAACACTTATCTGCAAGGAAGGCGCTTATATTGGGGTCATAAGATTATCTGATCACCGTCGAGCTGCATGACCTATTACTTGTACAAAAAGTTCCAGGGGAGTGGGTCATTAACTTACTAGCCACTAGGTCGGTGAACAGACTGCACACTTTTCCTGGACAGTGCACAAAGAAACAGCGCAGTCTGCAACCAAACTTCAAAGAAGTAAGGAAGACCAGTAGTAGCTTGCTAGAAAAATACCTTACCAGCTTGTGTAACGTTAGATCAAGCCACATCTTCCACTGCCTGCTGAACGAAAAGCATATTTGACTGGAGTATCAACAATCACCACCTAAATACAAATACATCGTGTGTTCGTAAAGGAATGGCCCCAACTCCCACGATGGATCCCATGAACGGGGAAGATGAGTGGCGCCGCATGGCCCGCGAGCATCCTGTTATGAGGATGACCAGGAATGACAAGGGTAAGTGCATGTATGAAGCTCCATTTATCCCACATTTTTATTTACGGAATGGTATGAGTGGCGCATGCTTAGTTTTTATGTAGTAACCAGCCAACAAAAGCCCGTAATGGTGGGTTGTATACTGTACATGCCAAGCCACCCTCCTAGTCCGCCTATCCCATACATGTCAGGCGAACCCTCGTATGTAACGCATGTACGGTACGGTATAACAGTTACACCAAGGGCACAAAAAAATGTTGAAAGTAATATACGTAGGGTTCACGACCTCGCCCCACCTGTCCTAACCTACTTAAACAATCCTTTCCTAATCGTATCTGGTCTTTCGGTCCATTCTGTTTAATGTACTCAACCACCGCAACAACCGTCTAGGTAGAACTTTTCCTAACCCCACCGCATCTTCCTTCGCTGTCATATTCTGTTCTAACATTTAGTGAATGAAATTCCCTGAGACCTCTTCCCTAACTTTTCAGTATTCTGTGTTTCAGATACAAGCTGTCGATATTAAAGCTATATAAATAGCAAACAGGAGGATGTTAAGCAGTAATATGGAAAATAAATTGCTTAGGAAGTTGCCAAGAAACATGCTATGTCACTTAAAATATGGACCATTAACAATCATCCAACAGCTCTTCGTAACTATTTACAGTATGCATTCTCAGTAACCTTTCAAGCCTAAAAGTTAGGAAGGTATTATTTGCAAGGTTGTGACATTAATGTTTATGTATCAGTGGCTTGTAAGATTAGGAAGAAGTAGGGAGATGCTGCTCTTAAAGCAGATTAGAGGATTGGAAAAATGATTAAGTGCTGCAGAAGACAGTGACAAATTGACCATTGGATTATGCCACCAATGAAGTCAGGAAAATATTGCGTTACCGTATTTAAGAAGTTTCCCCGACAGTTAAGCCCGCGTGACGCAGATCTGCAGTCGATGAACGTGCATGATTTTTATTTTATATCCCTTCTCCCAACACCACGTATTGTTTTATAGTTTATAAATAACCTTGAGCTTATATGAACTTTTTGTATTTCGAAGTCCATTGACTGTCAAGGGGAGTGGGGACGTGTAGGATGTACTTTATTGAAATCAAGCCGTATTTTTTTTTCAATGATTAAAATCGTCTGTTGGTAGCCAGAAAAAAAAAAAAAAAACGTTCTCATGCTAACATTTAACTACTGCATTAAACTAGTGTAGTGTGACTATGTACGGTACCAGTAACTAAATTTAGACCACATTAAGTGTTGACAATTTTAGTTTCTAACTCCACCCAGTTTTAACTTCTTCCTTTCCTTTTTTTATTATGGTAAAAAATGAAATACTTATGCTTTACTAGTGCACGAGCCATTGAAGGAGATAAATCAATTGTTGACAGGTCCCAATCTTCCCCCTTGATTTTTATGTAGTTCCCGGGTTTTATTGCTGGATGAAAAGGAACAGCGATGACTAAATTGTCTGATATGTCACGGGAGGCATTGTAAAAGCAGCTGTTTTAGCAAGTCTACAGTAGGATCTCTGTGCTGTGGAGGGTACAGCCAGACCAACAAATATGTAGGCAGTTAACCATTTAGTAATTGTGTGTGTATTATATACTGTAGTATTGTAAACTATGCTATTCAGAGAAGTACTGTATTGCAACAATTCTAGATCCAGGTTACATTTGGCTTGCTATATTCCACACTATGTATTACTGATAGTGTAGCTTAATTATGATACGTACTGTTACTGAGTATATATTGTGGAAATAATAATTAGTAATGCATTCGTTCCTCTTTCTTCTGACTGCGGGTGACTCTACACTGAGTGACAAGCCAAATGGTTTCCTGTATACCAGGAAACCATTTACAACGCTGGGAGGTAACCATTTAACAAAATTATGGCGCCTGGTGGTTTAGTGGCTAATTAAGGCTCTCCAGCCGGATTGAGCCTGTGTAGGTTTATATCCATGGGGTGGTTGAGGTTTATTGCTCACGTAATGCCACTCGGGATGAGTGAGGATGGTCTCATGTTAAATTGCAGGACCAACTTGCCTAGCCCCGGGCTCCTACGCTCTTCATGGGTTAACACAGGATTAGATGATAAATGAATGAAAAGTGGAATGAAAGTGATGAAAGTTTAATTCCTTTAGTCTGATGACATGCTTTTTATATTCTTGCAGGCACCAAACGATGTTTAGTGTAGGAGAGTTTTCGAACTGGAGGGTTTTGAACTTTTGATGTAACCTTTATTAGCCCATTTACCACTAGAGATACTTCATAGTTACGGTAGTAGCCTATATTGTCTGGTGGTGGGCTGATTAACATGAAAGGTATATACAGCACCGGACTCTAGTGTTATTAAAAGATCTCCAAGAATATATTGAGAAAGAGTGGACTCTTCCTTCTCATATACCTGCATTAGAGATAGTTTATTGTAGATTATAGTGTTTTATTAATATAACTTATAGGGCCGCATTATTGCCATAGATTATTGGGTCATATTACTAAAGGCCATATTCTCGTTGGCTTGTAGCAGGTCTTCCTCGGCAGTTAATTTTGCTTACTGGTGCCAACTATTTCGCCATTAAAAGTAAGTAAATAACAAACAGTACAGTACTAAGATATACTGCAGTATGTAAGGTAAATACACTACCCGGTAACTGAAGATGAGATGCAAAGACGTCTCCTGTGCGTAAGAGGCCTCGTAGCACCCCGTCTTTAGCAATACAGTAGTTTGCATATGTCATCTTGATATTCTTTTCTGTTTTAATTATACCGTTTTGGTATCGACAAAGCGCGATTCATTAATATACAAGGGGATATTGAGGTGTAGTGTGCAGAATAAACCACTAAGAAAGGGATGGTACGAAATCTTCAAAGTCACAGCCTGTCAAATCCTGTGAGGTATTTTTTTTTTAATTCTTGCTACCTGCGGACGATTTTATTCAAGTTTGGAGAGATTGTTCAAACAGGGGTTAGATATAGCGTTAAAGTAACCCTTCGCTTCGATAAATCCATCCTCAAAGGAATGGAATTGTCCGATTAGAGCTTGAATAAAATAAATGTACGCCAACAGAATGAAGTGGTTAAATTAACATAGGATCCATACAGCGAAGGACGCGGAGAGGATGGAGGAAAAAGGAAGTTTTTAATTTAATTATTTTTTACTGGCCTTGACGCACTGTGTAATCTACTCCAACACACTCGACCCCTGAACGGGTACAGTAAAGCTCTAGGCACTTGATTCCGCTAGGTTAGATAAGCACAGCATGCATCCTCGCTCCATCCTGATGTTTCACGTCACTTCGGAGGCACATATCGCCTCTTCCGAAAAGCTGTTTATTATGCATTTTACACGTTGTTATTATCATGTATGCTATTTATGTCTTAATTATCGAAATGAACTGCGCAAGTTAGATAACGTACAAGAAAATGTCAGCCCACCACTTGGAGAAATTTACGGTACTGGTGTTGTCAGTGTGGCTGCTTGCCTTCCTTAGCCATTTATTTTGCATATTGCTTATTATCTTGCATAGTGTTTATATTTTTTCTTTATCGATATGAATAGCATAAACGATGTAGCCGACAAGAAAATATTAACGCACCAACTGCAGAAATAAATTGGTAATGTGTTGAAAAGCCCAAGTCAACGATACTGCCCATGGTCAGAACCACAATTGGTAAGAGTAGGAGGTTTGCCTTTATGTGCGTAAATCTGATCAGGAGGAAAATATTAATTCTGATTTACAGAAAGCTGTTCCTTATAATTGGAGATGCCATAATTAACTTGATGAGAGTTGAATAAATGCACTTTCAGCTTGATTATATGTGGTTGCATATTTGTTCGCTATCAGTTGAGCTAAACAAATTTGGAGGGGCTAACTATACTCAGTATAGTACGGTACCGGTACTACGAAATCGTAATTCTTAAGTTCTTTACCAGTACCCCATCTCTTGTGGGTGTACAGGTACACGTAATCCATACCTTCTTCAGAAGTTAGTGGGAAGGGTTAAAGAGGAAGGGAGTTCTTTTAGACGCCTTTTAGCACTTCTGCATGCGCGTGGTACCAGGGAAACATTTCCTGTGAAAATATGTAGCACTTCGATTCCTTATCGGTTTGGCTTTATAGCAATTCATCGTTAAGATCTTTGTGCTTTGCTTGGATGTACCATCCGTACGGTACCGTACTTGTAATAAGTACATGGGGATTGACGGTTGTAGTAGACGCAGGGGTCTTGGTAATTGAAGGCAGGGTTGCAGCTGTGAGATGTAGTAATATAGAACGGTCACGGTGCTTCTAACATAAAAAGGTCAAACGAGGGCACACAAGTCCGCAGCCACATGAGCGTGAAGGAATGTAGTATGGCCACCTGCTGTCCTAACTATTCTTGACGATATTGACTGGCATTCAGTCAGATTATTATTATTATTATTATT
>JAGKTI010017198.1:0-18729 GCA_018397915.1 Birgus latro | reverse complement strand
TAATCAAACATCAAAATTAATAACATAAATCAGTCAAATAATCTATACGCTGTCCACTCTAACCTGGTAAAAAAACAATAATAATAATCATAAAGGCAAACACCAAAATCAATAATAAAAATTGCTCACATAATCCATACTCTGTTCCCACTAATATGATAAAATAAAAATAAAAAATAAAAATTCAAACACCAAAATCAATAATAAAAATCAGTCACATAATCCATAATCTGTCCACTCTAACTTGGTAAAATAGAGAAAACCTATCACAGAAAGAGAACATCAAAGTCAGTCACATAATCCATAGTTCATCCACTTCAAGCTGGCAAAATCAATACTGTTCTGTACCGTGTGTAATTCCTCCACTGTTGTTCTATATTCTTTTTACTCTAACTTGGCCTAAAATGGAGAATGAAATACTAAGAGGGTGTATGTAAGTGAAGTGGAGGGAAGGAGTGGGAAGGGGAGACAGACGATGCGGTGGAGGGATGGAGTTCAGAGGTATATGAGAGGGAAGTGAGTTGGGGGGAGGGCAGTCAAATGGTGGGTGACATAGCGACTTGGAGGGAACGATGCCATACCCTGTTGAAAGCCTTAAAAATATCAAGGGCTACTGCGGGAGTTTCTCCATATGGGTCGATTGCTGATGGACGGTATGAGTCAGGAGACTGAGTATGTCAATGGTGGAGCTTTTGTGGCAAAAACCATATTGTTTGTCGCTAATTAAATTGCTGGATTCAAGGTGTTTAACTGTGCTTATTAAAATTTCAAATACTTTACCATACTAAGAAGATGTGACAGTTATTGGTCTGTAATCAAAGGTGTCAAAAGAACTTCCTTTCTTTGGAATTGGGTGGATATTAGCTTCTTTCCATGAATTAGGGAATGAAGAAGTACGTATGTATAGTTTGAATAGTTCAGCAAGAACAGGTGCAAGTTCTGGGGAACACTTTTTCAAAACAATCGGAGGAATTCCATCTGGGCATTGTCTAGGATGGATTTTACGTATCTTGTCTGTATTTTTAAAGTGGAACAATTTCGGGAGAATCAAGTTCTCGTACTGGGACGTTCTGGCTGACTTCCTCTAAGGTAGAATTTCTGGCAAATGTACTGGCAAAGACACATGCATTCCTATGTGGGTCATTTGTAATGTTGCCATCTGAAGACTTTAGTAGGGGTATGGATGATGACATGTTAATTATTGAAAGACTTAACAGCTGACCAGAATATTCTATTGTCATTAGGGTTGTTAAGTAGTTTTGATGCTAAATTATGAAGAAAGTTTGATTAAGCGAGATTTATTACAGCTTTTGGATGGTTTCTAGCAATTTTAAATTGACAGTGATTCAGATGTTTTTTATTTTAAGTATGTGTTATATGCTAATGACTTTTGGGCTGTTGCTCATGCACAGCTGTTATCAAACCATTTTGGAGAGTTCGATCTTTTAGTGAATCGCTGACTTTGTATCAACAAATCCATAGCAGCTACTATTAAATCACAAATATGGGACTGGGTAGAATTGGCATCACTAGAGAAGAAAGACCGCCATGGAATGTCAGCAAGACTTCTAAATCCATCCCAGTTTGCCCTATCTAAGTGCCATCAGGTCACCCTGACAGGTTCAGAACGGGGAGGTTTGGGGAGGCTAACTAACGAGGCTTTGACGAGAGTGTTGTCAGAGGATCCAAGTGGTGCCAGTATCATGTATTGATCTGGATTATTTGTCAGGAATAGATCCAAGAGATGGGCATTATGGTCAGGATTATCTAGTATTCTGGTTGGCTGCTTTACCAGCAGTGTGAGATTAAACGATTCTCCGAACAGCTCGCACTCTAGACCAGCATCGTCAGTCCTGGCAGAATGCAATAACCATTCAACATTATGTACGTTAAAATCACTCAAAATGGTAATTTCGGTACGAAGCGCAAGATTGAGGTTACTCAACTGTGTGGATACCGAGTCAAATACACTGGGTTCTGAAAAGGCATTGGAGGAGCGATAGACTACACAGATATATTTGGTAATACAGTATTTAGATAATTTAGTTTGTACAATGAGTAATCAAAATTGGATGAAGTGAAGTTTAACCCGCCGAGTCCCGACCGTTTTTTTACCCAGCCTACCTCCAGATCCCGACCGATTTTTGACTTTTTGTTTTTTGGCTGATACCTTTGCTTTTGGTGAGAAACATCGAAAATTAATAGTGAAATCGCGAACCTGAGGTAAAAAAATGTTGATACATGTGTCACTCAACCTAACGTTTTCCTTCTTTTTCAGGGTACCTGGCTAAGAAAACGAACTATGGAAGGGTTGACTAATTCAAACCACTTTAAATTACATATTTATTTCATTTATTGGGTACGAATTTATGTGTAGTAAAAGTCTATAATGGTTTTCACACAATATATATATATAGGCGTTTATAAGCATTGTTCACTTACCCAAAGCCCCAGTATATGGCACCTTCCTTTACGACATTACCACCTAATCACTTCTGTTTGTTTCTACCTCTAGCTTCTTTGTTTCTTTGTCCTCCACCTCAGGAATCACTTTCACTGTTAATTTCGTCATTAGAGAGACCGTGGGGCAACATACCTTTACAGGCTGGGTTACTGCTAACAGGTGAATTGCCCAGTGTGGGGGGGAGGGGGGAGAAGGGGGATTAGGAGGGGCCAGGCAGTAACCCAGCTTGACAGCAGGTAGAGGAAGGTCTCCCACATATGCCTACCAAAAATCACCCACGAATGTTGAAAAATGTGCACACAATGGCCCTTGCAATTGTGTGACGTACGATGTATGTCCTTGGGTCTGTCCGTGGAAAAAAGTAGCGACGTACATCGTACGTCGATGGGACTCGGCGGGTTAAGACAATGAACTGCATATTGAGATTTGATATAACAACAGGTGCCACCCTTGTTACAGAAGTTTGTGAGAAGATGGTAACCAGGAAAACAAAACAGGGATATTTCAGTAAAGGGTGAGATTTGTGGTTCTGTGAGGAATAGGGCCAGAGGGGATATGGACTGTAGGAAAAAATGAACTGAACTTAGGTTACTCCAAGTACTCTCTTCACTTTAACTTGGCCTAAAATTGCCAACTCCTCAACCTGATTGCTAAGTTGTGATAATAGATTATCACTAGAATATTATGCTAGTCACAAAGAAGTGCTATGAAGATGAAGAACAGATTAACACTACTAACATTATGCTAGTCACAGAGATGAGCTATGGAGAACAGATTATAACAAGATTATTATGCTAGTCACAAAGAAATGTTATAAAGATGGAAAATACATTACCACTATATAATGACTACAAGGCCCTCAGTTAACCCACAGTTAGTTTGGTTAGGATCGATTTGGGTTGATTTTTAATGCATTTTGATAGATTTCTTGATTTTACTGGTGAAATTTCTATTTTATTTTATTCCTGGTAAATGTATGTTTTACACTCCTCAGCTACGTAGAGCATTCCCGAAGTGCTGATCGGTAGGTCACAAGGAACATTCAGAAGAGCCGCGTAACATACTGTGAAATTTGGGCTCACTCTTGGTGCCCACTGGATGCTTGAGCTTGACAAGTGGGTCGCAAATTGTCACTTTTGTTTCATAAAGACTCCAACCTGCTTGCATGCATCGGCCTTGGTCACCTACTAGGGGCTCTCTATGATAATTTAAGTAAGCTTTCCCCCACTACCAACATAGGTTTGGGGTTGACGCAGCCTAGGGGTTAAGAACAATCCTGCCAATGGTTATGCTTGATGAGTGGGCTGCGAATTGTCAATGTGGTGCGTAAACTTCGACTAAAATGTTGTTAGGTGGAGGGATGGAGTTGAGAGGTATATGAGGGAGGGAGAAGTGAGTTGGGGGGAAAGCAGTCAATGGTGGGTGACAGAGTGACCTGGAGGCATTTTGTCTGTTGCCACCCTTTGAGGGAGTAGGGCGTCGGGCTATAGATACCGTAAATAGATAGATAGATAGGTCGAGTTACGTATATGTGTCTCAAAACTATTTCTCTATTGCCAGATGCCTTAATCCTGTAAGGGGTGGCCACAAACAAATCGCTTCCATGTCACCCTGTCCCCCGCCGTATCACTGCCCTGCGTCTCAAAACACAGCATGAAAACATGATAATTTTGGCCAGCTTTTCCGCACTACCAACCTAAGTTTAGGGTCGGCACAGCCTAGGGGTTACGAAGAACGACCCTGCTGATTAAATTCATACATTTCCGGCGTAATAAAAAAAAACTTACACGCTCAAAGGTCAATATTACTTATTTCCCAAGTGGGAGTCATGTTAGGTTAAATCGTTAGGTCATTACGCTAGGTGAGATTGTTAAGTCAATTATGGTTAGGTTTATAATGTAATTCAAGTGATTTGGATTTTATTCCTACCTTCATGGATTTTTTTTAATTTTCTTAATTTTACTCCATATCTCCAAACAATTTATTCTATTTTATTAATTGTATTCCCTATTTTTTTTTTTTTACTTCATGGATTTCCTTCAATCAATTTCCTTGACTATTCCATACCTCAAGCAATTTATTTTGATGTAATTTATTGATTTTTTTTCTTGATGTAATTTATTGATTTTATTCCCTATCTTCATTTTTTTATCTTGATTTTATTCTTTAACTTAATGGACCTTTTTTTCATTCTATTTCCTTGATTTTATTCCATATCTCTTCAAGTAATTTAATTTGATGTATTTTACAGATTATATTCCCTCCAGCAATTTATTATTTTGATTGTATTCCTGATCTAACTCAATGGATTTTTTTTTCTATTTCCTTGATTATATTCCATGTATCAGGCAATTTATTCTGATGTAATTTATTAATTTTATTCCACCTAGCATTTTTTTTTATTGATTTTATTTCTTATCTAAACTTCATGGATTTTTTCAGTCTCCTTGATTTTATTCCATATTTCTTCAGGCATTTTGATGTATTTTATTGATTTTATTCCCTATCTGACTTCCAACTTCTTTGCAAACAATTCTGTATTTAATTCCATACATGACTTCAGGGGAGGTATTGTCATCCATTTTATTTTGTCTGGCGATTATTTTGATTTTATTTCCAATTTGACTTCACCCCCCCATTGGTGGTAGGGGTCAGCTGCAACAAAATTAAGTTCCCAAATCATTCAAACTAATAAAATGGCAAAAATCGAGAGGAAATAAATACGAGGAAAAATATGCCCCGGTGTTGTCATCATTACCTCCCTCCTCTCTCTCTCTCTCTCATTTCTCCATCTTCCAACTCCATATGATCTATGTATCAAAAATTCTCTCTACAAAAGCAAAATACCAAAAACTTTCCATCGTGAATATTTGCAATTTTCTCCACCCCTCCTCTGACCCACTCCGTCCACCCCAATCCCATTTTTCCTCCATTCATCTCTCCTCTCCCTCTCATTTTTCCCTCCTACTCTCCATCTCCCAAAAATCCCCAATTCCCCAAAATTCACCACATATACTCAAAACAACTAAAAAAATACTTACTATCGCGAATATTTGTGATTTTCTCCGCCACTCACTCAAGCCCCTCACTGCCTAAATATACTGACGCGACAACATGGCGTCGTATATCCGGGTCTTTTAATAGGTTCTAAGTTTTTTTCTTTTGGCGTTCTAGGAATTATATTACAAATTGAAACCGTATAAACCGTATGAAAATTGCAGAAAATAATTTATCTATAGGCGTCGGGAAGAATTAAGCCGATCATGTAACTATTTTAACATACCACCACGGTTCCAACACGGTACACAAACATTTTGAAAATTATGGAAAATTCTTTTATACAGTATAAAATTCATAATTATTTCCCAATAATATTTTAATTCCCAAACTAGATCTGCACAGTGGGATTAAAAAGTGACATTTTATATATTCTGAAATTACATTAAAGAAAACGATTTCAATTGTAATTTAAGGGCAAACTAAAATATATTCTAACCCCCCCCACCCCCTCCCTTAATATAAATCCTAATATTGTCTATACTGTCCTCTTTGATATAAATCCTTCCAATATTACCTAATAGATTTTTTTTTTTGCCCTTTACACCTTACTGTCCTGTTCTTGGTTACAAAAATCCGTCCAAAGTTGTCTAACACCTTTTCGTAAGTGATTTATTTTGCTTACTAAACCTTACTGTCCTGGTACATAAATCCTTATTGGCGAACACCATCTCGTAAGCGATTTATTTTGCTTGCTACAGCTTACTCCTGTTGCGTAGATCCTTTCAACATCTCTTCTAATAAGACAATAAATAAAAGGTCAATGATGGATCCACATTAAGAAGCATTTTATAACACTAAACAGTATTCTTGTGTGGTTAGGAAGCTTACTGACACCTTTTCTTTAGCGATTTATTTCAGATTCGGTTCCGCGACGATTCTTGTCATCGTGTAAGAAAGCTCCCCCTTGGCGATTTGTTTTTGGATATGGTTGATTAATATCTTTCTGCATATTATTTATTTAAAGTATGACAATATTGGAAGGATTTATGTAACAGAAGAGGACAATAAAGTAATAAAATAAATCGCTTTGGAAAAGGTGTTAGGCGATATTGGAAGGATTTATTTAACAGGACAATAAGGTGTAATAAACAAAATAAATCACTTAGGAAAGGGTGTTAGGGAGCTTTCATCACCTTTTGCACCTTATTTCACGTCCAGTGAGATAATACTATGGCTCTACATCCTTTCCACAGCACATCTTCGCAACTAGCATCATAGTCTAGTGTTAATCTATAGCTACACTTCTTTCCATAGCATTTCTTTGTGACTAGCATCATATACTTATGTTAATCTATTGCTACACTTCTTTCCATAGCACTTCTTCGTGACTAGCATCATATTCTAGTGTTAATCTATTGCTACACTTCTTTTCATAGCACTTCTTCATGACAAGCATCATATTCTAGTATTAATCTATTGTTGAAAATATCTATCTGTATCTATCTATTGCCAGATGCCTTCATCCTGTATCGGGTGGCCACAAACAAATCGCCTCTATGTCACCCTGTCCCCTGCCATTTCACTCCCATCCTCCCAGCTCTCACACCCCTCTCTCATATACCTCTCCACTCCATGTCATCCTTGGTCTCCCACTCCCCCCCTCCACCTCATTCACGCTCTCCTAGTCAGTCTCATATCTCTTCTCCCCTCCATTTCATCCTCGGTCTCTCCCTCCACCTCTCACACACACACACACACACACACACACAGTGTAACTCAGAGTATGTACATTCTTTTCATAGTACAAGATGAGCACCATGTTTAGTAAAGTAAATATGGAAGGAGTTAAGAAAAGGGATAAAGGTAGAAAGCAAAATGATGATTTCTACCAGGAACTGTTGGAAATGGAGACATACAGTAAGTTGGTTGAATGACTGCACAGATTAGAGAAGGCATTTCAGAGTGAAATGGATGCTATTAAAAAGCAGTTGCACATGCAGAAGGACAAAAATGAAAAATAAGTAAAGGAAGCTAACAGGAAAGACACAAGAATAGATGAGCTTCTAGTTGAGGTTCGTACACTCAGAAGATTGGTGAAATGGCAAGCACAGTTGTCAACCTAGACTCAATGCCTTGAAATCACTTGACCATACAACATTTGGACACAAGAAACCACCACCACAGTGGGGAGGCGGTAGCTCGATCGGTAGAGAGTTGGCTTGCGGTCCCGTGGGACCCAGGTTCGAATCCTCGTTGGTGCAGGGAACAGTTTAAGGATTTGAATTTCATTAAATCAGGCTTTACTGATCTACCAGAAGACCCGCCGACATGTCGTAAAAATGACCCCGCTAATACCAATACACTAGTCCTGTATGAGACAGCCCTAGCATGTATTCAATATGGACGGTGGGTGTTAAGCGCCGAAGTGGTGACATGTAGATTGTAGGAGGACGACTGGGCCTTGATAGCAGGCTGTGAAGCCTATGCCCAGAGTCGGACACATAAAAAAAAAAAATAAAAAAAAAAATACAAACAATATATACGTTCAGTGATGAATTATGCAAGCCCTGCTTGGGCTCCTAACCTCACTAAAACACACTATAACACTCTTCAGACCATACAAAATAAGGCCCTAAAAATAATCACAAGCTGCACAGCTACTACACCTACAGACCACCTACACCAAGAAACCAAAGTCCTCAAAGTCAAGGATCATCTAGACATAAGAGGCACCCAAATTTTCGCTGCTAGAGGCACCCAAATTTTCGCTGCAAGAGGCACCCAAATTTTCGCTGCAGCCTCCACAAACACACAACATCCACTACACTACATGGCAGCACATCCACACACACCAAGGAACATCAAAACAACACCCATCACACGATATTATACACAAATACTATAATCTCTTCCCCCCTGCCCGCCTCAGACCAGCTTCCAGAAGCATATTCATACTCAAATCACTCGTCATTCCATTCTGTCACTCAAAGATAACACATGGCTGCATGCATGGCCTCCAGATGTCCATCCTTCCGAACGCTATCTCCCCCGTGAGGACAGGGTCCACCTGGGCAGGCTGAGATGTGATCATCATCCAGCCCTACCTCTTAAGTTATCAGAAGAGGCTGGATGACTTCGTCGCTGACGCCTGTCCAGGATGTAACACAGCACCCCCATACTATTAAGCACATCATGGAAGACTGCATTGCACACAATCACCTAGGCCAACAACACAACATACACTCCTTGAGAGCTATGTGGGAAAGTCCGGTCTCGGCAATGGACATTGAACACAATCACCTAGGCCAACAACACAACATACACTCCTTGAGAGCTATGTGGGAAAGTCCGGTCTTGGCAATGGCCTTCCTTAGGGACTCGGGGCTGTTCGGCCAGACTGCCTAGGGAACAATTACTAATACTACTGATACTACCATGAGAGTATTATGGAAGAGATCAGAAATGATACAGAGACAATTAGGCAGGCTAGCACTCTGCTACATCATAACAGTGATATTGAGGAGAAGATAACCCAGGTGAATGTAGCGATGCAAAGCAACAAAAATGATGTGGAAACCACATATGCTGAAATGGTGAAAGTTAAGAAAAACTTAGAAACAAGAGCAGAAGAAAAGAGCATTAAAAAGGAAGTAAAGAAAATAATCCAAAACAATCCATAATTGGTCAAAGATTCAGCAGACGTCAATAAATCTATAGTAATCGCTGGTATACAGGAGGATGAAATAAAAAACAAGGTTTCAAGAGACCAAAAGGAGATGGCAAATGTAATGAACATTTTGAAGGAAGTCTCAGAGGAAATCTGTAGGAAAAACATAGAGGAAAACAAAAGGCTAGGGAAATACAAGAGAAATAAATCAAGGCCTCTGAAAGTAACCTTCCAGAGTGTAAATACTGTGGAGGAAATACTGAAAAATGCAAACAAACTTATGGAAAAAGAGGATTTCAAAAACAGATGGATAAAAAAATGCCTAACTCAAGAGGAACTGGGATTACTAAAAGAGAAGAGGAAGGAGGCAAAAACATAAAGAATGAGGGAAGATCAGAGGAAGAGAACAACACACTTTTTTACAAAGTAACAGGATTGCAGGTACGAAAGTGGTACATAAAGAGGAGGGAATAGAAAGGAGGAAGTATATAAACAAGATCATTAAGTTGATGTACTCAAATGCTGATGGAATGGTATCTAAATTACTAGAAAAAGAAGGAACCACATATTGTTTGCCCAAATGAAACAAAATTAACATCAAGGATATAAAATGACACCCTAAACCTAGAGAAATACAACAGATGGAGAAGAGATAGGAGCTTTAAAAGAGGAGGAGGAATTATAATATTAACAAAGAAAAATCTGCAAGTCAAAGAAATACTGCACAACTGGATATACCCTCACAGGTAGAACTGATAGCAGTAGAGATTAGTACATCTGAAGGGAAGTTAATTGTGGCAAATTTATACATGCCACTTAAATCAAACATTTGGGAAAAAGGCAAATATGAAGAACTGGCAGAGTACAATTCAACATTTAAGAGCATTACTACATAGAATGGAGGAGAAATCCGAAAGAATTATACTATCTGGAGATTTCAATACAAATATAAATTGGAATACACTCTAGAAATAAAAAGCCAGGAAAGCTGTTGGGCCCAAAAGCTCCTGGACCATGTGCAGGAGCTTTTCCTAACACAACTTGTCAAAGGAAGCACCAGAAAAAGAGGACTTTATGTACCATCAGTACTAGATCTTATATTTACTAGGCAAGAAAATGATACTGACAGTATTATGTATCACCCTCCATTTGGCAAAAGTGACCATGCTGTTAGTGGTAGGTGGTGGTGACCATCATCCACTCACTTGATGTAGTGCTGCCTACTTCTTCCTTAACCTTTATCATTCTTTTTCTGTGCCTGCCCTCCTTTCTTCCTATTTCTCCTACATTTCCTGTCACTTCTTACTGCTTTTCTTTCCTTTACAGGTGGCATTACATTGAGTGACAAGCCAAATGGTTTCCTGTAAGCCAAGAAACCATTTACAACGCTGGGTGGTAACCATATAACCAAACCATACGTGCTCCCTACGTGTCAACAAGTGGGTTGGTGGAGGGTTAGTGCCTCTCCCTGTAAAAAAAAATAACTCAAAGTCAAATGGCCACCCCTTATGGGATTATGGTGTCTGGCAATAGATAGGTAGATAGACCATGCTGTATTAAATTGCAACTTCAGGATTGCATATGACACAGTTAACAGCAAAGAAAGTTACAAAAAGAGCCTTAACTACAAAAAGGGCAATTATCATGACCTAAAGAAATACTTCTTAGAAATAGATTGAGAAAAAGAGCTTAGAGGACAAGATTTAAATGTTATATATAGAAAATTCTGTGAACTTTATGAAATAGAAGTCCAAAATTACATCCCTCAGCACAAAGAAACAGAAATGAAAATGAGCAAATGGTTTAATAATGTAAAAAATCAAAAGAAAAAAAGAGACTTGTGGAATAGATCCAGAGGACATAATAGTGAGAGGGCATATAACTATAAACAGGCAAGAAATGAATACACAAGAATAAGGAGAGAAGCCCAAAAACAGTTTGAGGAGGACATCATACACAAAAGCTGTGATCAACTGAAGCTAATTTACAGGCATCCAAAGCAAAACCAAAGTAAAAGATAACATACAATCCATTACGGATGAAGGAATCTTACATACATAAGAGAAAGGTATTAGTGAAGTACTAAATAAGAATTTCCAATCAGTTTTTACAGAAGAAAATAATTTTGAGAGGGATGATATGGAACATGAATGCCCAAACATATTACCAAATATACAAATATCAGAAAAAGAAATACAGGAAGAGTTAAGTAAATTAGACAAAGGTAAAGCAAATGGTCCAGACGAAATTTCATGTTGGGTGCTACACGAATGCACAAAGGAGTTAAGTAGACCATTATCGTTAATATTCAAGGAATCCTTGGGTCAAGGTAACCTACCAGATGCTGTATTTGGAAGAAAGCAAACATTGTCTCCTTATTCAAGAAAGGGAATAGACAAAATCCACTCAACTACATACCAGTATCACTAACCAGTGTTGTAAGTAAGATACTGGAAAAGCTAATAAGAAAAGTTTGGGTAAACCATCTAAAAGAACACAATATGATAACAAAGGCTATTTGGTTTCAGAAAGGGAAATTCATGTGTTACTAATTTACTAAGCTACTATGACAGTGTGGACAGTATCTATCTAGATTTCAAGAAAACATTTGACAGAGTACCACACCAAAGACTTTTAAGGAAACTGTACCATCAAGGAGGAATCCAAAACAAGCTGTACTGTTGGATGCAAGATTTTCTCAGAAAAGGGGAAATGAGAACAGCACTAAGGGGAAATTACTCATCATGGAGGGAAGTGACTAGCAGAGGTCCACAGGGCTCAGTGCTGGCACCAATTATGTTTTTAGTGTATATAAATGACATAGATAATAATATTGGAAATGAAAGCTATTTAAAATACGTTTGCTGATGATGCAAAAATACAAAGAAGAATTACTAACATAGACTCTTGTAAAGAGCTACAAGAAGAATTAATTAAACTTCATGAATGGAGTAATACATGGCAAATGGAATTCAATGTGGACAAATGTCAATCAAGTTTGGTAAAAGTGGGAAAAGACCAGATTGGGATTATAAATTAGGAAGTAAAACCCTACACACATCAGAAAGAGAGAAAGACTTATGTGTGATTATCAATAACAGACTAACTCCGGCAGACCACATAAATGAAAATGTTCGGAACATGTATACACTGCTTGCAAATATGAGAATAGCATTCACATACTGTACATTAATGAAGACATGCTGAGGAAGATAACATCTTTCATCAGACCAACCCTGGAGTATGCATCAGTACTCTGGAATCCTCATCTCAAGAAACACATAGATAAGATTGAAAAAGTTCAAAGGGCTGCTACAAGATGGGTACCAAGCTTAAGGGATCTAAGCTGTGAAGAAAGATTACAAAAACTGAATCTGACAACACTACAGGAGAGAAGAAAAAGAGGAGACATGATTATGCTATATAAATGCCTATCAGGGAAAGAGAAAATAGACATAAATGAATACATAACCTAATGGACGTATCAGGAAGAGTACACTGCAAAAAACTGCATAAAAAGAAAGGTGATAAACACATAAGGAAATTTAGTTTCCCAAAAAGCGCAATTGATCAGTGGAATTAACTACCGAATGAAACTGTGTCAAAACAATTCATAAATTCATAAATTTAAGGTTATGGAGGTCCAGCAAGTTGAAAGTGAAACTGAAGTGGAGGAAGATGAGCAGGAGATCACCTGGAAGGAAGCAGCGGAGGCTTATGAAAAATTGTTACGGTTGTTGAGATGCAGTATCACAATGTTCAGGGACTTCCAGACTAAAAGGGCAGCATCTGTGAAGCAGGCAACCATATTTGACCTCTTTAAAAAAGCTGTAAAGAAGGCCATATCCTCTGCTGCTCCCTCCCCATCACCAGCAGCAGTCTCTGAACCTCAAGCTCTACTGCTGCTGCAACAGGAAGAGGAGTCCTTAGAGCCTGTTGCAGGGCCCTCTACTGCTGGGGACTTCTCCCAACAGTAGCAGACTCCAGTCAACCCCTTCTAATGTACGTATGTAAATACGGAACCTACTATAAATTTAGGTATGTGCATGTGAACTTGAAGGCCTACTATGCCATTACACTTATATTTGTTCACTAATTTATTTGAATGAAAGCCTGACTAAGAGGGTGTTTGTGGGTGAAGTGGAGGGAGGGAGAGGGAGGGAGAGGGAAGGGGAGACCGAGGATGAGGTGGAGGGAGGGAGAGGGAAGGGGAGACCGAGGATGAGGTGGAGGGATGGAATTGAGAGGTATATGAAGGAGGGGGGATTGAGTTCTGGGGAGGGCAGTCAAATGGTAGGTGATGAGCATCTTGGAGGCATTTTGTCTACAGCCACCCTTTCTGGGATTAGGGCATCGCGCTATAGATATATAGACTAATTTATTCTTCAGGTTCAAGATTAGTACTGTATTCATTACTGTACAGCATCATACATGTTGGAACTAGACAAACCGCACTCACCCCGGCCGGCTTTATGACGTGAACTGCCAAGGCTCCCGGTTGCATACCACAGGAACCTTCCGATGACGTCATCACTCGTGACTTAGCAGATGTGTTCGTGCGCACACACACTAACACTCTCGTCCTCTCTTCTTAATTTGACAGAAGATTCCAAGGACGAAGTTGGATGGTCTATTTGCGTCTGATACACACTGTGTATCCAATACATAGCCTTTTGTGTGAGTACCATCAACACCCAATACACACTATGTATCCAATACATACACTTTTGTTTAATTACTATCAAGACCCAGTCTGCGGCCACATACAGATATGTGATGTCTCTTAAAGTATTATAAACTTTCTAGTCTCGGCTGACTGCTGCACGCAGCCGCTCGGTTGAGGCACCTTTCTTGGTGAGACAATCAGCCAGTTGTTGTGATGTATCCACCCAGGATACCTCGTCAATCTCCCCCCGCTCCAACATGTCCCGCAACACAGCAATATCAATGCGCAATCTCCTGTCTTCTACGCTCTTACAGGAGTAAAGGGCGTCCACCAGACTCTTGTTGTCGATGAAACACTTTATTTTGATCTTTCCACATCCAGAAACCTCACGCAATATGTTGGAGAGATATACAGCAGTTTCAGCACATTCAAGCAGCGCCAACGCCTCAGCAGATAAGATAGATTTGACGACCCTCCTGATCTTCCTTGTCTGCCAAAATATAGGACATCTTGCCTCACTAGCATCTTGTAGGAAGATCACAAAACTTCCCTGAGATCCATTGCCTACAAGGTTGGCAAATGAGGCATCCGAAAAGCACTCTATATGACAGCCCTCGATCGGCCCCATTCTTGGAATGTATAGCTTCATGTTGTCAGTCTTCACCCTTGAGATCACCTTATTCAGTCTAAGCAAATCCGCTACGGTAGCTCGGTTGCTATTCACGTTCAACTCACACACATCAAAGGCAATATCTGGCCGAGTGTATGTGGCAATCCAACTGAGTTGCCCAATTAATGCTCGGTACTCCTTTTTCTCAGACTCGGACAGCTCCCCTGATTTTACTGCTGCACGATGTTTACTCAGCGTGACTGGTTTCAAGGATGAAGCATACTGGAATTGGTCGAGCGTTATGCTGCCATCGATGTTGGAGATAACACTGAGACCAAAGTATTTGAAGGCTTTTGATTCTGAACAGCCGATGAGGAATATTTGACTCAACCGATTTATCACTTGCTGTTCAAACTCGTGTGTACCAGCCCAAAGGAAGTCGTCGACGTACATGCATACAATGCCTTCGACTTTGCCACCATTGCTCCAAGAGAACAGTGCTGAATCCAGTGATGATACTTTAGCTCCGAGACTCAACAACTGATCTTTTACACGCAGATACCAATGCCTAGCAGCATCACAAAGGCCGTAAACAGTTTTCTTTAGTCTCCATAACTTACCATTTGCATATTCAGGCAGAGGACGTAAATGAACAACTCTCTCAATGTCGTTACCTTGCAGGTAGGCAGCTTTCACGTCCATAGTGTGGCAATCCCACTGGTTGGTGGAGGCCAAAGAAAGTGCCAAACGCACTGCTTCCTTTGAACAAGTAGGAGAGTCTTTTCGGAGATCCACTGTGTCTTCCTCAAATCCTCTGGCGACTAAGCGGGCCTTAACAATAGGCTTTCCATTTTTCAGTTTTTCTGTCACAACAAATCGAAACGTTATGGCACCTTGTCCAACATCATCTACTTCCTCATACACATCATTATTCTGCCAATTTGTAATTTCATTTTCCTTAGCACATAATACGGCCTCAGAGTTGAAAAGAACAAGCATTTCTGTGTCATCATCAACCACTTCCCATTCGCTAAGATCCTTCTCCAAATCTATCCAATCAATGCTGCCATCAGAGTCCCTCTTCAAATTATAGCAGTGTTTGTACTTTCCAGTGGCTTTACCTGCCCGACTTATAATCCTTCCAGACACCAACTCTCCACTTTCTGAATGTATTCCCTTTATACGTTGACCAACAGAAATTTTGGGAAGCTGATTAATCGGAACAGAAACTGGGAGGATCATTGATTGGGACCACACCATCTTCCGACTCGTCATCTGGTGGATAGTCATTCAGCACTTGCGTAGGATCGTCATTAGGCTTCTCCTGGACAACATTATTCATCTCATCACTGCTGACATCACTTTCAACTGTAGCATCTTGCTCTGGCGCTCGCGCTAGACGACATACGTGCACTCGCACGTATACACCACCTTGTCTCACCAGAATTTGTTTCCCATCTCTGCCTATTACAATTCCGGGACTGTGCCACTTATGACTGTCATTTCTTTTGTAGAAGACTTCATCTCCATTCTGGATGTCGTTTAGGTCACTCGAACGTACGTTGTGCCACAGAGCCCTAGCCAAGCGTTCATCTGATTCGGCCTTTATAAACTCTTGCCTAGCTAAATGAAGAGCGTTCAAGTTCTCTCTCACAATTTTCGATGGTGATGACGGTACCAAGGCTGGAGGATCATTTGCGTACACATTAGGCAGACCAGGGTTTTGACCAAAAACAAGTTGGTTAGGAGAAAAGCCTGAGTAGTTGGTGACAGCATTTCTTGCCGATACTGCCCATGCCAAGGCCACATCCAATTCACACTGGCTATCAGCCATTATCTTCCTAACAATGTCACCAATGACTGCATTTTGACGCTCACAGACTCCGTTGCTCCAAGGACTCTCTGCAGACGTTGTCATGATCTTGATATAGAAGGGCTCTCCCAGTGCTCGCATTTCCGCATTATTGAATTCACAGCCATTGTCCGAAATATTCCTTTGATAATGGTGGGCACACACTTATCTGCAATTAATATCGCATTACAATACCTGGTCGCCAAATCAACAAGGACTAAGAAATAATGCCTTCCCCAAGCTTTTAAATCCATGGCTATGGCTTCGTTAAACTTAGATGCCATGGGCAAACTGACTATGGGTCGAGGCTTGGCTTTCTTAAATCTGCAACAGATTATACAAGCATCAGATAGAGTCTTGACAGCCTGTTCCAGTTTTGAACTTTTAATTCCCGCATCTGTGATCAGTTTAATTAGTTTTGCCGATGTTGGGTGTCCAAATTGCCTGTGAAGCTTCAAAGCGGTTTTTTCTACATCACCCCCACGAGTTGCCAACATGATTGTTTCACAAAATTCATGATCTAGTCATAAGGAAATTGGAAGTAAGTAATGGCCTGAAGATGAGGACTTTAAATCAATGATAGTTCCACAAATTTTGACCTGGTCAGTTCCAAGGTTAATCAACATTTTTGCTTTTTCATGGAACGTCTACTCAACAGCAAGGGAATATTGCAGTCCACAACATCAGTCACGATGGTAGCACGCATGTTTCCAATGTAGCAGGGCAGAGTAACACGTTTGAGGGAAGAAACTGTGACACCATCAGCAAAAGTAAACGTTGAGGATGACGCTTCTTCTTTTACAGCATCATGTTCATAATCAGTGAGCTCACTTAGATAGCAATTAATCCATTCAACTCCACATACAGTTGTAGAACACCCTGTGTCTAGAAAAGCACATCCCTTAGATTCTTCTACTAGAGTCTGTGACTTACCTCTACTAGCGGCATCATCCGCATAGCCCATAAACAACGACAGATGCACTGTTTCAGAATTCTCTTCTCGACTGCCGTCGTTTTCGTATGCATCCAGACAGTCACGTGCCCAATGAAATCTAGAATCACATACGAAATTCTTCGATACCTTTCATTCAGGCCCAAGTGGGTTCTGCCTCTTGCCGGTGGATGAGCGTTGGGGAATTCTAGCAGATACGGTTGAACATCGGCCACTACCCAGACGTCGATCACGTATTGCACCACCCCACAATATTCTCCGTCCTCGTCGAGTACCTCTAGCATAAAGCGTTTCATCACCTTCAACTTCATCACTCCAAAATACTGGTTCGTCTTTCACCTCCCGGGCGGACACCGATGCCTCGTTCTGCTTGCCAATTTCACCAGCAAAAATACGATTCAGGGCAGATTTCTTATTTTCGTATGTCACCTCAGTTATCGTGGACATCACTAGTTGTCGTTCACTGTCTGAAAGTTTGCATGCAGCTAAGAGCATAAAAGCCATCACAGAATTTGGCAGTTCCATGTCCTGCTTGGTAAATTTGAAGTAAAAATGCTCAAATTCTGTCACGAACTCCCGAATGTTCATATCACTGGCTCTTCTGAAGTTATATTGCTCATAAAACGCTGCAAACTGTCGATGTCCTTTGTCCACGAGAAATAAACTGTATAATTTCTTCAGCAGGGTCTGAACACCATCCTTCTGCTTTAAAACATCCATTTCAATCTGCGAGGACGCCACCCTCGCTCTCCCAGACAATGACAGGTGAATAGCTAAAGCTTGTTTTTCTGCTGCTAGGTTCGATAGTTCGCACCAAATACCAATGTCCAATGTCTTTTTTCCAGCTCTCATATGCAGACTCATTCTCCAATTTTGGAGGCCACTTGGTCGAACACGACGCCATTCTCGAACTACGCTCTGCTACCAAAATGTTGGAACTAGACAAACCGCACTCACCCCGGCCGGCTTTACAACGTGAACTGCCAAGGCTCCCGGTTGCATACCACAGGAACCTTCCGATGACGTCATCACTCGTGACTTAGCAGATGTGTTCGTGCACACACACACTAACAATACAGTATACAGTATTCTCTCCAAATACATTTATAATGATATGATAAGGTACTGAGTGGGTAGGTTTTTCGATTATTCGGCAAATCCAATCTATCAGCATCAGCCTGGTCCCACAGGTGCCGAACAATTGGATGTCTACTGTTGTAGTAGTAGTAGTAGCAGTAGTAGTAGTAGCAGTAGTAGTAGTAGCAGTAGTAGTAGTAGTAGTAGTAGTAGTAGTAGTAGTAGTAGTAGTAGCAGTAGTAGTAGTAGTAGCAGTAGTAGTAGTAGTAGCAGTAGTAGTAGTAGTAGCAGTAGTAGTAGTAGTAGCAGTAGTAGTAGTAGTAGCAATAGTAGTAGTAGTAGCAATAGTAGTAGTAGTAGTAGTAGTAGTAGTAGTAGTAGTAGTAGTAGTAGCAGTAGTAGTAGTAGTAGTAGTAGTAGTAGTAGTAGTAGTAGTAGTAG
>JAGKTI010017197.1:0-17166 GCA_018397915.1 Birgus latro | reverse complement strand
CTCTCTCTCTCTCTCTCTCTCTCTCTCTCTCTCTCTCTCTCTCTCTCTCTCTCTCGCTATCTATCTTTCATTCTTTTTTCTCTCTTTTTCTGTCATTCTTTTTATCTCAATGTGTGTATCAATCTCTCTACGCACCTGAGGCAGTCACAGAAGCCCTCCACTGCATACTTGGACACTATATACGCCGACCTCATTGGAGCAGCCATCCTTGCTAAGCCGCTGGAGATGGTCACCACGCGGCCTGTGAGCAAGAAGGGTGATGAGAGACAGAGAGAGGAAGAGAGAGAAAGAGAGAGAGAGAATCATTATCTACATGGTCCTTTTATACTTTCGTGGTCAGGCCGTACATTAACAGGCCTTACCGTCGATAGAATTAGGATTAAGAAAGCAAGGCAGAAGGCGAAGAGCATGCGTGTGTGTGTGTGTGTGTGTGTGTGTGTGTGTGTGTGTGTGTGTGTGTGTGTAGGTAATGATAAGGGAATTTCATAAAGGGACCCTTACTAATGGTTACAACAATTTCCATTAAGTGATCCGGGAGACCTAGTTTTCCAAGACAAGGCAGCTTTTGGGCTTAGTTTTGAATGAAATTGCCTGGTGAAAAGTGGCCACTTGCAAGTTGTGGGCTACATTGATGGCGTCTTCCCCCACCTTAACCTTTACCTACTGTTGTTATCCCCGGCTTGCTTCTCTGATGTAGCTTTGCCAAAGGAATATTAGTACTACCGAAGTCTGTGTGTGTGTGTGTTTTTTTTTTTTGCCGAGGTGGATCTGGTTTTACATTTAGAGGGTTTTTAATTGCAACATATAGTAAACCATACAACTTTTACAGTCCTACGAGGCAGTCAAAGGTTAGCAGAAAAACAGGGTGGCTCATATATCGCATCTCTTTACTCTGGTGGGAGATTTCATGTGTGTTGTGGGAACGGTTAAGTCAGCGGTCAATGTCTGTCCTGCATTATTTATTCACTTCTTATTCCCACTGCCTCACTCACGCTCACACCAGCATACGCAACCGTCCCCCACAACACACAAGTTACCAACACGTGAGTTTCTATGTGGAGGGCTTTATACGGGCCACTCTGTACTTATTCTCACGCTTAGAATGAAGACAGGTACGACAAAATCCCCTCTGTGCTCATCCTTCAGATCGTACAGGAAAATTGGCAGGTTTAATGTCTGGAAGAAATTTGTAGGGACCGTGAAATATTAGCACCAAGAATACAGCTAGAGAATGGAGAATGAGAGACTGACCAGATAAGTGTGTTTGAGTGAGGTGGAGGGAAGAGAAGGAGGGGGGAGACCGAAGATGGGATGGTGGGATGCAGAGATACATGATAGAGGGGATGTATTGAATTGGAGGGACAGTAGCTAAATATCAGAGGACAAGGCGGCGTGGAAGCTATTTGTTTCTGGCCACCCGTTACGGAATTAAGGCGTCTTACGATAGATAGATGAATTGATAGAAAGAATACGACATCATATCGTTCAATAATTCATCGTAATTTGACCATATATTGTTAGTATTATTTAAGGTTAATGCAGTAATAAAGCCAGACTCTATCAAGCACTTCATCACTATACTCGTACTTCCGTCCCTACTTATCAAACCATCTAAGTACATGAATCCACTCACATCCTCCTTATCCTCGTCATCCAGCCTCACTTTTAATTCTGGGACATTCTGTAGTAATCAAGTCTGACCTAAATATGCATAGATCTGAAAGCTTTGGCCACGACAGGTTTACCCAAAGACGTAGGCGTCCAACATCAGCCCGTGGACAGTATGTGGCCCGCCTAACCCTGAGGTGCGCCTGGCTAAGTTTCTAGTATAATGAATACCAAGGAAAGCCCAGCCAGCCGCCCTTCAGAAAATTCAGTCCGATTCTCTTCCATAAGTAACCAAACCCATTGTGTGTGTGTGTGTGTGTGTGTGTGTGTGTCCAGATTTTGCCCAGACGTATTTAATGATTCATCTCTCATCACTGTGACAGAAGCAGTAGACTGTTTGAATCGATGACTCCATTTCTGACAATCTTACTCTCTCCAAATTATTTTCCAATGTAGGCAAGCAGATCATTTAACCATTTAATTCGATAATGTCACCTTATACGGTTTTTGAGTGGAGGTAATCAGACACATAATTTCTTCAGTACGATATTTCAACATATATTCTCGCTGTTTCTGGTGGCCCTGATTGGACCATACATCTCCTTTGCCTGGTTATACAAACGTCCCTCAGCTCCCTTCCTATACACTGAAAGGAGGAGGATGGACTGCAGGAAAATGACAGCTTCGGTCAGTCAGCCAGGTTCATGGCCAGATGAGCCAGGGGTTGCAAATACTACCACTACTGCTACTGCTACTACTAATAATACTAATACTAATACTAGTAATAATAATCATACTTTGGTTATCAAAACTGAACAGATTTTTCCCGCAAATGGAAGAATGAAATTTAAAAACAATATCGTCGAGTTCCAACAAGGAATTAATGTTTTGTTCAATATGAGCTGCCCACGTTCAAGTACAGCCGTGAGTAAACGTTCGCGAATAATCCTTTGCCAATGGTGTGCCCTGCCTACCATATCTTCCAGTCCTCACCAGGCAACAGAGAGTATCCTTCGTACTCATATTCTTTTACTGTGAGGTTCATTTTGCAATCACACAAAATACGTCATGCAACACCCTCCCTTGCTGTAACGGGCATAGAAGTGTTGGCGAACTTTTGCTCATATCTGGCTTTAAATAATTTTTGTTCATATTTATTCCACTCATAACATAATCGTATATCACTGGAGAGTCCCGTTCTCTGAGCCTAGCAGTCCTACTATGCATGGCAAATGATGATAAACATTTCATGTCCCCGCTTGGGTGCCAAAACCCGCCGTCCATACTGATTGCACGCTAAGGCTGTCTCATTCAAACTTGCATGAACAGTGACTCACTAGACCATCAGTGTCATCTTAAGTTATATCGCTCCTGGACAAGCTTCGTTGCTCTTGTCTCATTTCCATGCATGAATCATTTGAGCAATGCGGCTCACCTATACTGTTTTTACACTATCTTAACCGAGATTTTCGTCTTTTGGGAAGTTTGTTTTATGTTGCTTGGTGGCAGATAAAGACAGTACTACACCTCTACATCTTTTCCACAGCCCTTCTTCATAACTAACATTATATTCCAGTGTTAATTTATAGTTGCAGCTCGGCAGTCAAAGTGGAGAGATGGCAGTTTTCGGCCAAGTTCGAGTAAGAGTATAGTCTCGTTAAGATAGTTTAGCCCTTCATCAGAAAAATTTTATTCCTCACCCTTTTGTAAGACAGCACGCATGAATTCTAGTCGGTTTGTGTTCACCTAACGGAACTGGTCCACTCCTCACCTTGGATACGAAGTTATGGCTCCATGAAATTCGATGAGCCGTAGTTTAGAGATAGGGAAGAATCTCCTTGGTTGCTTTACCTAACCTGGCCTGAAATAGCTCTCTCCGTCTTTAATGCTGAGTTGTAACAATGATTTGGTACCAAATTATAATGGCAGTCACGAAGAAGTGCAATGGAAAGGATACAGAACCTTAGAATTTTATTATTCTGCCAGTGAGCTATGAGAGTTAAGCTGCAAAGGAAAAAAAATCTGGGCCAGCAGGAGGTAAAAGAACTAAGGTTAACTCCTACAACTTGAATACTAAGTAACGGCTACATGAAATTTGATGACCCTTTGTTACGAGGTAGGAATGAATCTCCTTAGTTACTAAACAAATGACCCTCCATCCATTAACATTTAGCTATCAATTAAGCCGAAAAAGGTTAGGGATGTTTGTCAGGTTAGAAGAAGCACACTATTGTAAGTCAGTATATCCTTTTCGCCTATCCACTGCTACCTTTGCTTTGTTATTTGCTGCATGAAAGTAATTATCTTTGAAGAACTAACAGGCTTTATAGAGCTAATTCGTCTCATGGTCGGGACAACTTTAATATACTATTCCAACTAATACCAGACAGTTGTATTCGGCTGAGGGTGAATCTGGAGCCTGAGAGAGTTAATATTCTCACCATTAACCCTGCCATGGTCGGGAGAACTCTAATATTCTGTTCGGCCTAATATCTATCCATCCATTTATAGCCAGAAGACTTAAATCCGTAAGGGATGGCCACAAACAAGTCGTCATCATGCCGCCCTATCCCCTGCCATTTCGTTGCACTCCCCCCATCATACACCCTCTCTCACATATACCTCTCTGCTCCATCCTTAATATCAGAAATTGTAATCAGCTGAAAGTAAGTCCTAGGAATTTGTGCTTACCCCTGTTTAAAAAAAAAAAAAAATGTACAGCATTCCTACATAAGATTTCTGATAAAGTAGCCCGTTATTGAAAAGCTTAGACCCCCCCCCTCAGCAGTAGTATTGTCTGGAGCAGCAAGAATAAAAACAGTTAACAAGGGAGCGAGAGAGAGAGAGAGAGAGAGGGAGAGAGAGAGAGAGAGAGAGAGAGAGAGAGAGAGAGAGAGGAAGAGAGAGATTTGTGTATGGGTGTGTATGTGTTGTTATTGTTCTTGCATAACCCAGGTCTGTCTGGCCTAGCTGACCCGTCGACCAAAGGTAAGGAACTGCATCGTGAGGGTCCGTCCTACAGATACAGCACAGTACATAGACCTGCACCGCGTAAGACTGTAGCGGCCCCTTGCAGAATAGAGCGCCTCACCAGGGTCGGGCCAGGTGTGGGTAAATGGAAGGAAGCTTTTTTCTATGAGTAGTCTTCACGTCAGCGCCTGTGTGTGTGTGTGTGTGTGTGTGTGTGTGTGTGTGTGTGTGTGTGTAAGAAGTAGGTAGAGGAGGATTTTCTGCCCATGCTTAAGCAGACGGACCGAAAGAGACTGGAATTATATAATGGAGAGAAAAGTGACCAAAGGTTGAAGTGAAAAGAAGCACATTATTATTCAGAACTCTGACTGAATACAAAGTTCTTTAAAGTGGGGGAGAGAGAGAGAGAGAGAGAGAGAGATGGGGGAAGGGGAGGGGGAGAGGGATGGAAAAAGGCGAGGGAGGTGGGAAAAGGAAGGGGTTTACGTGGAGGAGGGGGAGGGGTAGAGGGGGGAAGAGAGGTCAAGAATCTCTTGTAGTGGAGAGAGGGAGAGAGAGAGAAGGCGGACGACTAACAAAAAATAAAGGTTTAAGGAGATGAGGTGAAATGTAAATGTGCACAGAGAGTGAAGGTTATAATGGAAAACTAGAAAGCACACAGAGAGCATACACCTCCGCCAATGCCATTGTAGTATCCTGATCCGGATCCTTCCCAAAATATAATCAATTCTTTCTTGGCCCATGACCCACCCTTCCACAAATATCATGTGGACAAACAAGCAAAAAATTCCTGGATCCGGATGATGATCCAGATCACCACCAAAATCTAGTGGATTGTTCCTTGGGCCATACCCTGCCCAGCCATATCCGTTCATAACGTTTGAATAATCCAGCTAACAGACAATCAGACAAACAAATCAACGCTGGCAAAAACATAACCTCCTTGCGGATGTAATTAGAAGAGCGTGTCATTAGCACTTCCTCGCTTCCATGCCTCTCTCTCTCTGGTGCATAGAGCCATTTGGGGTTAACTGGAATACAATACTATATTTGACTTGACGAGAGGGTTAATGGCGACAATTTTATCAATGCCGCCCTGCTATGCTCACTCTCCGCTGAATGATATCGTCCCGGGTTAGCTAGAATAATGTAAGAGAGGCAGACAGCGATCAAAGGAGGCCTAACAACAGGAAATTCAGGAGTAATAAAAGTATCCGAGCCAAAATTGACCCCTTCATTAGGAGAGGCGTCCCCCAGAACTGAATAAAATCATCTGGCAGCAGTAAGAATAAAGTGTGTAAAGTTCTAGGATACTGAAGGTGTGAATCCCCCAAATCAGGTGACGTATTTTACTGTTATATTTTTGTTGCTTCCAGACGATAATATTCAGCTTAAAGGCCTCCTCTTATTGAAAGGGTTTGTGAAGCTATACCAAATCCCCCTACTTCGAAATCTCTCTCCAAAGCTGAGTAAAATCCCCTGCTGCTTAAAAAAAAAAATACACTGCAGTCGACGTCATCTTATTCCGGGGGTTAACACCTCCATGAATGGGTCCATATGGGTGGGGACAAGTCTGTTATTCTTTTCCTGCTGACACTAGACGACATCAGTCAGCTGGAAGAAATACAGGAGCCTGAGAGTGTTAATAGCCCTCACCCATAAAAGGAAAGATAAGGAAGATTAGACAGCCGCTCTTAAACACGACTGAAAGTAAAAAAGGAGAAATTCCGAGATGATTGACTTTAATGATATAAGCCAGTTTCCCGGTTGTTTCTCTCATACACTTGTAATTGTCCATCATAAATGTTTTTCTCGGAGTGACAAAAAGCACTTCCGTAATTTCTTCTGTTTTTCCCTCAGTAATGACCGTTTGTGTAATTTTTTTCTCTCTTTCTTACACATTGTTAGCCCTTTCTCCGTTGCTTTACTCCTATTTCTTTTTTGTTTAGTTTTCCTTTGCACTTTACGTCTTCTTCCACTTCATTATCATCTTTTCGTGTTGGCTCACTTTAAGTCTTCCTGAAACTAGCAAGTACAATCTTAAAACCGCCGGTGCTAAAGGCAAGGGAGTGGCTTTGGGAGCAACACCTCCCCTTTACTCAAACTTGGCCGAAAAGTACCATCTCTCCTTCTTCATTACTGTGTTGTAGCAAGAGACTAACACTCGAATGCGATACTAGTCATGAAGAAGTGCAAAGAAAAGGATGTGGAGCCCTAGTATTGTCTTATTCTGCCACTGACCTACGAGAAATATGCCGCAAAAAGACAAAAATCCGGGTCATGTAAAGAAAACACGAGTATAGTTATAGGTTGTCGTTCCACCGTATATCATATTTTACTCTCGACTCACTGGCTCCTCTCTGTGCTTGAAGGTGTGGTTCACAGAGGGGCATTACTGGGCAGTTTGAACCTCTTGCTTCCACCTGATGATTTGACTCGTTTTAAAAGTTATCTCTCATCTCAAGGGTTCAGAACAGTCTTCAGTAATTCTCCAGTGACGACATAAATCTTGACATTTTTATTCTTGCCTCCGTCAGACGATTTTATTTAGCTTGGGAGTGGCCTCTTATCGTCTGGTGCAGGTTTGTCAAAACTATCCATGGCATTTAACCGAGATATTCGACCTGATTTCACTCCACCCCGATTATTATCTTCAAATTAGGTTAACACAAGAGCAAGCGTAAATAATTCGATAACCGAGCACTTCTTTTAAATATGAGAACTATGAATGGATGATCAACAATACACTGTGAGTCCGTGATCTCACTTTCACTCTACAGTCTAAAAACATAGAATGGCTTCTGTAAAAGAATGTTGAAGTTTTGTAATGTATCACCCAGGAGAAGTCCTATAAAATCCTAAATGATCAGTACGGTTCTTGTCCCAAAATGTGAATCTGCATGTGACAACAATAATTCCTATGGATAAGATATAAAACGTCAGTAACAAACAAAATGTTGCATCCTTATGAAAACGATGTACTAATGTGAAATAGAACAAACAGGCATTTTCCACTATACATCGTTTGTAGTGTTAGACTGATGCGTGTAGACTGTTGACCAGTAACTGTGATCCAGTTTACCTCCATGCTTTCCAGTCGTCCTGCCAAAATCCATATCCTCCCTGACTTGGCCTGCTTCCCCTCCCCCTTGGCTATTTTTCCCCAGTCCACTCACCCTCATTATAAAACCCAGCCCATGTATCCTCCATGACTTGGCCTGCTTCTCCTCCCCCCTTGGCTATTTCTCCCCAGTCCACTCACCCTCATTATAAAACCCAGCTCATCCATCCCCTACATTTTTTGTCTCGTTTCTCTACCTCCGCCAGGTCGCTTTCTCGAGTCGTTCCGCCAGCCACGACCTCCCCATAAATCCTGGTGTTAAATTCCCATAGCCGCTTAAGGGGAAGAGATTTCCGGCCAGAGAAACCCTGACGCCGTGTTTATCAAGGATTTTAACTCTCTCACCCTCTTTTGACGGGTCTCAGATGAAAACCATGTGGTATTAAGCGGAATAAAATGTCACAGTTCTTGCGATCATTATATTGTTTATGGTGACTCTCTTTTGCTCCTATAAGGCCGTCTCTGTTGAATAAATATAGTCTGATTTTGGGTGGAACAAATGTTACGTAGTTGTTATGATTATAAATGGGATGTTGATGATGGTATTAGCTCTCTCTGGCTCTTATAAAAACACTATCAGCTGAGTAAAATCGTCTGGCTGTAGCTGTATTAAAAATATTTGAGTTTTAGCTATCATGAGAGGGCTGTTGGTGGCAGTATTAGCTCTCATGCTCATATAAGCCACTTTCAGAGTAAAATCGTCTGGCGGTAGCTGGACTAGATTTCTACTTTTTTCCCGGTCATATGAGGGTTCCTGTTGACAGTATGAATTGTCTCTGGATTCTCTGAAGCACACTCGCATGAAATTGTCTGGAGTTAGCTGAAGTAACATTCTGGAGTTGTTCTTATCGCGAGAGGATTAACCAGTTCCCAGGATAAACCGGTCTCCGTAGCAAGTTAATGTCACTAGAAATCGTTTTGTTTCTCCTGTTTCTTATATTTTTTATTTTAGCAGTCATTTTACTTTGGTTGCGAAGTAGCTATCAGTGAAGACTTGGGTATAACAAGCACTCTTATGGTCAGTTGTATTCCTTCAGTCTGATGACGTACTTTCCATTTTATTCTTGCTAACTCTAGTCGATTTTATTAACTTTTAGCTAAACCATGTATAACGACAGTGGCTAGAAACACTTCCCAGTCAACCCCCATCATAAAACCCGATTTCTCATCACATCACTGCAACAACAAAATTAAAAGTAGGGTATTGACGTGAAGGGGCAGCTCACTAGGCTCTGTAATTATGGAACCTGTTTTACCAGCCCCCTCTAGCCCCGTTAAAACCAGTTTGGAAATTGTATGGGTCGCCGCAGCTCCAGCCTATTCACCTACACTCTTGCTCTACTATCCCAAATTTCCACTCATAAATCAGATACCATAGTCGATGGGTTGTATTCTGATGGGTTCATGAGGTATTCTGGCAGCTACTTCTCTTGGTTATTTATTTTGTACAATGTTTTTCACCTTGCTGTGGTCTTGTATATTATGGCTTTTTAACATCGATAGGTGCTGGTGAGGGACCTCTTCACGTGTTGGCACTGATATGACTGGGTGACTTCAGTGCCTGGTTATACAAGCGTCCCTCAACTCTCACTCTGTCCCCCGAAAGGAGGATGGTTGTCTGGAGAAGGAAACTTCAGCCTGTAGTCAACGAGGTTCACCTTTCAAATGAACCCGGGGTTGCTACAACAACAACAACAACTACTACAACTACTACTACTACTACTACTACTACTACTACTACTACTACTACTACTACTACTACTACTACTACTACTACTACTACTACTACTACTACACAGATTGTACAGATAGAATACAAGAGGTTACCGACATGCAAAGATAAGCTAGTAAGGTACTGTGAACCTCTCAGACCGAAGAGAGTGTTGGCTACTCTCTTCTCTGTAACAATAATACCTTCAGAAAACCATTACGTCTCTCGCTGTTTGCTTTCCTTTACACTTCTTTATACACCCGGCAACAAAAATCCTGTCACCATTCCTGTTTCTCTCTCCATGAACTTGAAAAATCAATCTTTGGTGAATCCGCCGCATCTAAGATCGCGTCCACACCAGATGCCTGCTGATGTGGGCAGTAGTTTGGCATCACTGTGACTCGCGCCAGCAAGATTTTGGTGTGGTCGCGCCCTAACACAGATGACACTGATCCCTGTTATAATAAGGGGATCAGTGTCATCTGCTACGAATTCACCAGACAAATTTTCAAGACGCATGGAGGAAGAAGCACTAGAAAATAATAGGACAGTCATGGAGAAGAGCTGACCTTTTTCATCGGGTGGGCACTGTTCTAAAACTGAGACAGGTTTGGTTTGTTTCTCGGCCCGTAGGTGATCTTAATGTGACGGGTTAGAGAGGACAGCGACGGACATGCCCTACGTGTGAAGTAGACACAGTGGAGAAGTGGGCGGAGTGAGAGAGGCTTGGTTTGTTTCTCTGCCCATTGATGAACCCATTTCATTTGATGTGTCAGAGAGGGAAGTGCAGGACGTGCCCCAAATGTGAAGTAGACTTGGAATAGTTAGCAGAGTATTTTCCCTGACTGTACCTTCTCCACACGCCTCACCACACACTACGCTGGCTCCTCGTTCTATCAGTATGCCCTGTACAAGTTTGCAGCTCTACATCCAGGCCGAAAAACACTGACTCCCACAAGCTGAATAAAATCGCTTGACCGTAGCAAGAGTAAACCAAAAATATGCCGTCTGGGTAATAGAGTTAAGTTCTAAACCCTTCACTCTAAGCTAACCTTGAAATGGGGTAGAGATAAGGGAAAAAACTAAGAGGTTTCCCATCAGGTTAATAAATTCCTGTATCGGTTATATGCTAAATAGAAAAAAGATAGATGGATAGATAGATGATAGATATATGGATAGATAGATGAATGAATGAATAAATAAATAAATAAATAAGAGGCGTCATCCCCGTACAGCATCCAGCAAAAGAGTAGGAAGACTGACCCATTCTCCTTCCCTCTTCAGCCTTGTAGTACCACTTAATGCAAGAGGGTTGTTAATTATGAGAGTTAACAGCGTGTGGGAAGACAGGGGTGGGTTGAAAGTGTGTGTGTGTGTGTGTATTAGGAGGGTTAAAAGCGTGCAGGAAGTTTGGAGTGAGCTGAATATTGTGTGGGCGTGAGTGGGGCGTCTCTCTCAAGTTGGGAAAGTGGGCTGGTGGGTGAGTGGGTGTACGTGGATTAGGGTGGGTAAGTGGGTGAGCATAGGTGGTCGTGGGAAGGCTTTGAATGGATGGACTGATGCAGGTAAACTTGGGTGGGTAATCGAGTGAACATAATTGGGTATGAATGGGTGTGTGGTTGTGGGTGGGTTCTAGGTGCGTGGACTGGTGTAGGTAGATTTGGGTGGGTGGCTGGGTGAGCATAGGTGGGTGTGGGTGGGTGTTTGTTGAGGGTGGGTGGACTGGTGTAGGTAGATTTGGGTGGGTAGTAGGTGGGTTTGGGTGGGTGTTTGTTGTGGGTGGGTGGTCTGGTGTAGGTAGATTTGGGTGGGTAGTAGGTGGGTTTGGGTGGGTAGCTGAGTGAGTGTGGGTGGAAGAGTGTGGGTGTGTCGATGTAGGTGTGTTTGGGTAGAGGTGTGCTTGGTTGAGCGTGTTGGTGTTTAAGGAGGAGTGTAGGTGGATGTGTATCGGTGGACTGACGTAGGTAAGTTTTGGGTGAGTGTCGGAGTTGGATGTGGGTGGGTATGGGTTAGTGAAGATCAGCGTGAGTTAATGCGTTCAGCCTGAGGACGTCTTTTGTATTTTATTCCTGCTGTCTCCCGATGATGTTATTTAGCTTAGGATTATATTGTACTGACTGGAGGGGTTAGATATAGCCTTCTTTAATGCCTTCAGTACGAGGTCTTGCCTAAGTTTAATAAAATCGTCCAGAGGTAGCAAGAATAAACTACAGTAAGAAATCGTCGTAGCAAAAGGGATTGTACTGAGTGATTTGGTGATGGTGAGTGTAAGTAGGAGTGTAGATGAAGACTCGTATATGTGGGTTAAGGAGTGGGTGGATGGGTGTGAGTTTGTGTACAGTAGGTGTGGGCGAGTATGGCTGGATGAAGGTGATTGCGAATGAGTGTGAGTGGGCTAAAGCAGATGAATGAAAGTGAGTGAAACTAAGAGTGTGGGACTGTAGGTGAGTATAATTGGGTTTAAGTATGGGTGTAAATAGGTTTAAGTAGGTGAAGAGGAGTGTGTGTAGGCCCGGGTGAGTGTGAGTGGGTTTGGTAGGGTGCAGATGTTTGTAAGCGTTTGAAGCTGAATGTGTGCAGGTGTGGGATGAGTATGAGTGGATATTAGTGGTTGCGGGTGAGTGTGGATGAGCTTAGGTCCGAGGGTGTGAACGTAGGTGGGTGATAATGAATGTGAGAAATGATGACACTGGAAGGGTGTTTAGAAAGTGTGGATGTGGGTGTGGAACTGGTAAGTGGATGTATGAGATGAAGTTCGTGAGTACAAAGAATTAGAAAGGAACTGAGAGGAAAGCAAACAGCAACATATTTATTGGACCTTTCAGGCTGTTTTTGTTGGGTAGGTTATAAACAGCGTAACTATACCATAAATCATAGACAAGGATAGAAAAGCAGGAAGAGAGATTATGTCGTTTCAAAATTGTGTTTACTGTTGTGTAATGTGAGTGTAGTTATGGAGAAGTAAACTTAGTGATATCACCCTCGCACCAGCTAATGGGGGCACACACGCCCTTGAGCCTCACCCCTCATAAAACTCTGCTTTCTTATTCCAGCTATAATTTGTTCAGTTAACTTGGTGGAGATTCTCGGTCTTTTGCATATCACTTCACGTAGCTCAGTGGCAGAAATTAGCAGTATTTCGTCTACATCCTTTGCATAGTACTTCTTCATGAGTAATATGACATTCATGTGTTAATCCCTTTCAATAGCTCAGCAATCAGGATACGGAGATGGCAGTTGTAAGCCTAGTTAAAATGAATAGAGTACAGTGGAATGGAACTGCATGGATCTTTAAGCTTTTCAAGTCAGTGGCCTTTTAATTTATTCTTGATACTTCCAGACGATTTTTCTTAGTTTAGGAGCAGAGTCATATACAGTATAGCCTACAATTAACGATGGGATTCCCGGGCTCGATCAACATTTGTACCATCTGATGCTTTCTTGGAGCCCCATGATTGCACCTGTAGTTGCGGAAACGAGTTGGCACTTGTGATTAATATAACAATGAGCTTTGTGACATCAACATGATTATGAGATATTATTATTATTACTATTATTATTATTACTATCGTCATCAGGATGATCATCGCCATTATTATAGGGAAGTGGCCAGCGTATACAGTATATAGGCGAGTTCGATTATAATTACATTATACTGTTGTTTGTGTGTGAATGAATACCAGCTTAATCCGTGAACAAACAACACTCGGGTGGAAGCACACAAGCAAAATCCAAGTATACCACTGATTGTATATTAACTACTGGATAGGAACCGTGACTTAACTTCTTCATCTCTAGGTAGCGCTTTTAAGACGAGTACAGTCATGTGGAGTTATCAAGAACGAAACAGAAAAAAATGAAGGCGTCTTTTGTGTGACTTTGCCCCATCCACCAACAGATGACTGGATCTATGTAAGGGGTTAATGACACGGTGGTGCAGTCGGCATTAAAAGATCTGTCGCCTTTCTTGCTCCTCTCTTCACGGACTTTCAGTATCAGAGTGGCGAATCCGTAACAACTGACACTGGTGACTTTATTTAGCTTAAGATCAGTGTTTGTTGTTTTGGACGGACAACACTGACTGCCAGAGTCCTAGGAGAGAAAAACTGGAAATGCGACAGGACCTTTGATGCCGGCTGTACATCTTTATGAAGGAGGAGTAACACTTTTTGACTGAATTACAGCACGTTCGTCCATTCACTCCGATGACGTATTTTTCATACTGCAACCAGATGATTTTATTCAGCTAGATGTAAATGAGTTAATGAAGGCTATATCTAATCCCTCCATATCGAAAAAGCCACTCATACATTAAATCTAATCGTCTGTAGGTAGCAAAGGTAAACAGTATACTCCTTTTACCTTAACTTGGCCCAGATTTTTGTCATTTTGCAGCCTGTTTCATGTAATTCGGTGGTACGTAAAGACATTGCTGTGGTTATACATACTCTCCATATAACTTTTTCATTACTCATTTCTCCTTAACTTAGCCCAGATTTTCTTCTTTTTGTACCTGATTTCACTTAGTTCAGTGGGAGGATAAGAAAATGCCACAGTTCTACAACCTTTACATAGCACCATCATTTTATAGAGTTAATCTATTAGCATAGCTCAGAATTCAGGATATGTAGAAATGCTGGCTGGAGTTAGATAAAAATGAGCAGATATCATTCCCTAGTGTTAATCCCTTGTTATAACTCAGCATTCTAGATGGAGAGATGGCTGTTTTAGGCCAGTTTGGAGTAAAAGGGGTATAGACTATGACATTATCGTAGTGAGAGGTTAACAGCGTAGTAGTGACCCTTTTTTTTACAGAATTACTGTTTCCTTTTTCACCTTAACGTGGCTCAAGTTTGCGTCCTTTGCAGCTTATTTCACATTCGTCAGAGGAGGAAAAAGACACTACGACGGTTCTACCTCCTTTCCATAGCACTTCTTCATGCTTAGCCTCGTATTTTTTGATAATTTATTGTAACAACCGAGCACCGAAATGAGATAAATGTCAATATTAGGCCAGGATAGAGTGAAAGCAGTATAACCTTCAAGCAGACCACATAACACCTCAGCCAGAACTCTTAGCCATTCAGACACCGTTTTCTCACCACACACACACACACACACACAGCCAGTAGTAAGGGCACGAACCGCTCCACTCGAATGACATATTTTCATTCATCCTGCCTTCAGACGATTTTATTCAAGTTTTAAGAGACTGCTATGTGGATGGGTTAGACATCACCTTCATTCATCCCTTCACTACTAAGAGGCTTTTCTAAGCCACTGTTAAATTGAATAAAATCATCTACAGACCACAATAACACGCCATTGTAGTGAAGGAATTACAGAGGAAGAGTGGCTTAAAAATATTCATACCACACAACACTCTTGGCCGGAACTCGCAACTCTCCAAACTCTACTTCATACCGCCATAAACACCGCTCCTCCAACACCATGTGCTGGTATTACGGGCATTATGGATATGAAGTGCCTGATTGTTATGAGGAAACCACGGCAATTTTGTCTAATCTCCTTGTATAAAGAGAGATTATTTTATTGAGAGTGTAGTGTGATTTTAGGTTGACCTTTTATTTTTGTGTGTGGTTGTTTTTATGTATGTAGATGTTTTATGTATGTAGCTGCTTTATGTATATTTGTGTTTGTGTATGGGTATGTACATTTTATGTGTGTGCCCATATGCATATACAGTATGTGTCCATGTGGATCTTTGCATGTACGAGCATAAACGCCAAGCTGGGGCACAGAAAGGTAGAGGCTGTATGGAATAGATTATGACTTTAAGATTAGTATGTGATTATGTTCAATGTAGGAAAAACAAATTGTATACTTTGTTTATAGATTTCAGTAAAGTTTACGACAAGGTCCCCCGAGCGAAACTGGTAGAACAGCTTCAGAACTTTGAATGTGGCAAAATAATGATGCAGACGATAAAGGCGATATGTTTTCACCAAAAATGTCCTAAAATCAGCAATAATAAACGCGTTTATCGGTGATCGACAAGGGGACTCCCACGAGTTACTTATTATTTGTAATATACAGTATATTGATCACATGATGCGGATGATAAATCGAGTAGTGGCAACGGATGGATTTCTGGGTAGTTTGCATGCATCACTGTTGATAAACGACGTTGTGGTACTTGCAACGAGTAGAGATATGTGTAAAAACAAATTTGCTGCTGCATGTCATGTATGTGACGAAAATGGAATGATGATGAAAAGAAAACTAAGTTTTGTGCTATAAGTGGAGCAGAATGTGATAAGCAGTGTTTGTGTGTTGAGGGAGTGAGTGTGAACTATACCTCTCAGAGCCTGTGCCTTGGGGCTGGTTCTTGAACTCCAATGAAATAGACTTTGTTATGGTATTGCTTGAAACCAGGGGCGAAGAGTTGGGGAAAAAATGTGTATTCTGTGCAAGTAGCACACAAATGCCATTTATCTACAAGAAAAAAGTTTTTGATGGTGCAGTAATGATATCCTTGTTGTATAGCTGGGAGTCATGGTTGACAGATAAGATTAAAAGACTAGAAAGGCAATCCAATAAACTCGTAAGCGTTTGCTAGATGTTCGAAAGAATACTAGTATTAATTTGTGTATGGTGAAAGCATGTTTATTTAATCAGTATAACAGAATGTAAATATGGATCAACCTTTTCATTACATATTTCGTTATGTGTACTGACTAAGTAAGGAAGCTAACACACCCGGATATCGCATTAAGGAAAGTGCAGCAGAATGGGACACTAATACAAATCCGTTAACTAAAGTGCAGAACTGTATAAGAGAAAAAGCGGTAGGAGCGACGAAACTGACAACACATATTAACGACGTGAACCCATTCATGGCAGCTGACTGTGTATGTTTCAGCACACAGTTATTACCAGACCATAAACGCGAGTCATTCACCAGACTTCGAATAATGTCTTAGAGCTTAAAAATAGAGACAGGAAGGTGGAGCTGTATGGAGCTGTACACCCATCGAGCAGCGAGTGAGCCAGTGTGATTATAGGCAGGTACAAACAGAAAGACATGTATTGGAAGAATGTCCACTGTCTGCACACTGCCGCCAGAAATACCCGATGTTGAGTTTTTCCAGTATATCCGAGCGTTTCTGACGAGGACACCAGTGTATGTGAACTGTTATTTTTGCGTTTTGTGGTAGGTGGTGGCGACCGTCATCCACTCACTTGATGTACTGCTGCGTACTTCTTACTTCCACTTTATCACTCTTTCTCTGTGTCTGCCTTCTCTCTTCCTATTCCTCCCATATTTCCTGTCACTTTTTATTACTCTTCTATCCGATTCAAGTGGCTTTACATCAAGTGACAAGTCAAATGGCTTCCTGTAAGCCAGGAAACCATTTACAACGCTGGGTAGAAACCATTTATAACCAACCCATACATGGTCCCTACGTGTCAGCAAGTGGGTTGGTGGAGGTTAGTGCCCCTCCCTCTAAAAAACAACTAACTCAGAGACAAAAAAACACCCCTTACAGTATTATGGCGTCTGGCTATAGATGGATATTTTTGCAAACCAGGTGCTTTACTAAGTTTTTAAATCATATGATTGACAAAATTTTCTCCGTATTTTATTGTGGTTTGTAATTTTTCATCGTCAATAATGCAACTTACCACGTACCTGCATGTGTTTGCTTGTGCAGGTGCATGTTTGCATATCTGAAGGCATGTGCGTGTGCCTGTGTTTGTACAAGTGTGTGTGTGTGTGTGTGTGTGTGTGTGT
>JAGKTI010017196.1:0-18730 GCA_018397915.1 Birgus latro | reverse complement strand
ACACACACACACACACACACACACACACACACACACACACACACACCTTTTTCAGCATCTTTACCCATTTCTTCTCTGACGTGGTTAATATCACAAACAAAGAGACTGCCTGCACTACCACCCGACGTACAACACCCATATTTCACAGGGCATACTTTCACCATCGACCCATCACTCCCCACCACCTGGCCCACTTTTCTCTGCCCGCTCCACCCAGTCCTGGAAGACGTGAATGGACCAACCAGAGCTGAATGGTGTGCAGGGTAGGGTTAGTGGAGACGAGTGGTTCTGAAAGGGTCCAGTTAGAAATCAGTGCTTCTGGCTGGACCTTCATTGTCGAAGTGAGTGTGATGGGGCTTGTTGAACCATGAATGACCTGTGAACCTGGATAGACCTAATTGCTTCCGAATGAACCTAATTGCACCTGAATGGCCCTGAACTGACCTTCGTGAACCAGAATTAACCTGACTGGACTTTACTCGACAAATATTGACCTTTATGACACAAGCGTATCTTTTGGACGTGAAGTGATCCAAAATGACATAAACCGATGGGCCGATCCACCTGAATCTAAGCATGGCTGAAATAAACCAGAATGGCGAATGGCTGTGTATTGACCTGAATTTGAAATAAACCAGAATGGCGAATGGCTGTGTACTGACCTGAATTATGGCTGAACCTGGGTGTAATTGGACTTGACTAGATGAAGCCATAACTGGACCTAACTTGACTTGAGTGACCCTGTACTAAACCGAGTCGGAACTGATTTGAATGACCCGAGTCAACCTGGATGAGCCTAACTGGACCTGAATTGCCCTACGCTGACCAGAAATGACTCGACTTCGCTGAAATGGCTGTGATTGGTCTGAAATACCGTGAAACACATCGACGAACTTGTGGGATCTAATTGTTGTTGGAGGTGATTTGACGGCGTGTATAAAAGGGAAAATAAATAACCTGACCTAATAGAACCGAGACACCCCGAACTCTGACCACAGACAGAACTTGTATGACGAGAAATTGCTCATGGTTGCTCTGAGTCTGCACAGGGTTGGCATTTTCTAGATCAGTGGGTGCACAATGACAGTAAATAAATTGGCGGGAATTGGCGACGCGGGCAATTTGAGGTCATTTCAGTGAGTGTAATACTAATGCCGTTACGACGCAGGCACTCGGTCGACGAACGAGCTTGATTCTGTTTTGAAAGGTATTCGTCTGTCAATAAACCTGTTTTTAGTGTTATTTATTCTCCATGTTATTTTTCTTATCGTCTACCATGTACATTAACTCTCTCTCTCTCTCTCACGTAATCAGTTTTCCTATCATCTAACCTGTTTATCATCCTCTGTCACTCCTCCCATTTTCCCTACCTTTCGTCCTGCCTTCCTATTTTTCCTCCCTCCCTCCTCTCCACCTTTCCTCCCCTTACCTCTTTCCTCCCTTCCCCATCTTTTCTTCCTCTTCTCCATCTTTCATCATTCTCTTCATCTTTCCTCCCTCCTCTCCATCTTTCTTCCTTCCTTTTTTTCCTTTCTCCTCGTCTTTCCTCCCTACCCCTTACCTTTCTCCCCTCCTCTCTCATTTTCCCGGCCTTGGCATTACTCCTTTGATGCCTCCCACGCTGCCGTCTTCCCTTCCTCCTCCTCCTTCTCCTCCTCATCATCATCAAGAGTCCTTTTCGTCTCCCTTCCTATTCTTCCTTTCTTTACCGTCTTCCCTCGTTCTGCCCTATGTTTCTTTTCTTCACTTCTCCTTTTTTCTATCATTTCTTCTCTTCCTCTCCCCATATCCTTCCTTCGTCCCTCACTTATCTTCCTTTACTTTCTTCTTCTTCATATCGCCTTCCTTTTTACATGTCCAACCTTTTCTTATTTCTTTTCCCTCTCCTTCTCCTTCTCCTTCATTCTTTTCTTTCCCCTCCCATCCTTGTTTTGTGCTTTCCATATCTTCATTTTCTTCTGTTTTCTTGCCCGTCATTTCCTGCCTTCCCTGACGTTCCTTTCCCTCCTTCCTCATCCTTTTCCTCATTATTATTGTTATTATTATTTTGCTTTTCCTTCCCTCCTCTTGACATGTTTCTTTAATCTCTTGTCCTTCTCAGGTTCTTTCTTTCCATCCTCATGTATTCCTTTATTCCTAATTTTCATACTCTTCCCATTTTTCATACCCCTTCACCTTCTTTTCTGCCCCCCTCCCCCTTTTTCATATCGTTTCACTTACTTTTCATACTCTTTTCTTTTCCTTTTTTAAATATCCCTTTACTTCCTTTTCATGTTAATTTTCTTTTGTTTCTTCATATATCTTTACTTCCTTTTCTCTTCTATTTTGTCTTTCCTCTCCTTCCTTCATTCCCTCCTTATCATCCCACCTTCTTATCCTTCTGTCATCTCCTTCCTTCACCTTTGTTTTATTTATTTTCTCTTTCCTTCCCAACCTTCCTCCATCAGTTCATTTTTATTTCTTATACCATCCCCACCTCCTTCTTCATTGTTTCCATATAATTTTTTTCTCTGGCCCTTCTCATCACCTTTCTTTCATTCTTTCTTCCTCTTTTCTTCTCCCTCTCTCCACCTTCTTCCTTCAGCCTTCTGTTCATTCAGATGGTTCAACTTTTTCCCATTGCAATCACCTGGTTTTAGGAAGAGCTGACCACGAGAGGGTTTATTGTCAACTTCCTACCACTTCCTTCTTAGTATTTTGTCTTGAATATCACACTTCAGTATTTTCTTTTGTGCTATTATGACTGTTTAATACCATCTTTGATTACATGAATAACATGTCTATCTATCTATTGCCAGACACCATAATCCCATAAGGGGTGGCCATTTGACTAAGAGTTATTTATTTTACGGGGAGGGGCACTAACCCTCCACCAACCCACTTGCTGACACATAGGGAGCACGTATGGTTTGGTTATATGGTTACCACCCAGCGTTGTAAATGGTTTCTTGGCTAACAGGAAACCATTTGGCTTGTCACTCAATGTAAAGCCACCTGTAAAGGAAAGAAAAGCAATAAGAAGTGACAGGAAAGATGGAAGAAGTAGGAAGAGAGGAGGGCAGGCACAGAAAAAGAATGATAAAGGCTAAGGAAGAAGTAGGCAGCACTACATCAAGTGAGTGGATGATGGTCGCCACCACCTACCACATGTAAGAGAATATTAATGTGTCATAAGTGGAAATGAACTGGTATGGAAGAGGTTCTAGGGAGCCACCTTAAATGATAAACATATGAGCCTTACTTCTGTACTGTATATAACTCCTTCAGTATCAACATCATCATCATCATTGTCACTGTCAGTCATCAGTCGTCATCATCACCAGTCATTGTCAATCATCAGTCATCATCATCATCATTGTCATTGTCAGTCATCATCATCACCAGTCATTGTCAGTCATCATCATCATCCCCCTCCCCCCCCCTTTTTTTTTTAATTGTCTGACTACCACTACATTATCGAACATTGGAGAGAGCCTTTGTGCTATAGGAGTTGTTGCTAGGACGCCAGGCTTATCTGAACACAAACCCAGTGGACTGCAGGCTGAAGTTGCCCTCCTCTTGCAGTCGACCATCCTTCTTTCAGGGGATGAGGGGGATGCTTGTATAACCAAGTAGAGGAGCCACCCACCTATGTCAGTGCCACCATAGGATAATAATAAGAAGTGGGTAAATACTGTGCTGAATTAGGTCATGCAAAATCTAGTCCCTCTCTAGCACTGTACGAATGAGGTAAACACCAAATTAGGTTAGTCAAATTTTCAGTTTTTATTGAAAATAATTTCAGCCACATTTTACCAATTATTTTCAATTAATTATTCAAACATACGTAATCGATCTTTTACTCACTGTTGCTCTTTCACACACACACAGATAAACACATTATCTGTATTTGGAAAGAAAACAGTAGACTATTACGGCTGTATTACTAAAACTGAGAGTACAATGTGTAAGCAAGCTCTTAATATTTTATGGTCACCTATGGAACACCTGTAACTGTAAGACGTGATCAGTTTGTATCTTGCAAGAGTGAGTAGTAATCCCTTCAAGACCCGGACATTTTGGGCTTGGGTCTATTAGTCTAAGTCTCAGAATATTCCCTAAGATATCCGGACATCTGGAACTTAAAAAAAAAATAAGTGTTCATCCCTACTCTAAATTTGCCGCGTGGTGATGAACAGCTGTGTTTTGGTGCTACTTCTGGCAACGTCCGCTAGAGCACCCCTGCATCCTCCCCATTTCCCGCTTACCTACCATCATGACTGCACACTTGTTGCCATGGCTGCCCACGTGCTTGCTTTTGTGGTGGACAGTGAATAAACTGCAATACCTCACCACTAGACCACATGGGAATTTACAGTGTTGCGCAGTGTTAAGAAATTAGAATTCAGAGTGTAAATGATTAAGTGCAGAGTGCAACACTGGTGTATTGCAACTGGCATGGTGCAAGGAAGAACAGAATGTGCAGTTAAACAATTATAATTAACAGTGCAAAGGATTAAGTGCAGCGCAACACTAGATTACTGTATGTGCTTCAAGTGCACGTTCACCACTGTCACAGCCATAGAGGAGGCGGGTTAATCTTTGCAATGGCCGCGGATGTCGTAAGCACCTTGTACACTGCTAAATATTTTCCTTACTCTCTTCTGAGTCCTCATTCTCTGGTTCCTTTTCATTTATTTTATGGTTTCTGTCCCATATTTGTGTGAACAGGGTCTTAAATAGGTGCTGTGCATGTCCAGCAGGTAGTTATTTAGGTGGCTTCAAAGTTAGTTTGGGTTGGGGTCTATAAGTAGTACCTGTCCAGGAGCATTTTTCCGGACAAGACCAAGTCCCGGACGTTGCTTGGGCTCTATTACTCGGATCTTGGAGGGATTACTGTAATTGGCAACAATACAAAAAGGTCAGATATAGGGCATCTGGTAGCACAAAGGCATACCAACCATAATCAAGTAATGGTTGTTTTGCTTTTGCACTGCCAGACAGTTCAGATATTCTTTCCCTAAATACCTCATAAACTGCTGTAATAACTGGGAGCCTGTTCACACTTTTGCACTCTGTTCTAAAAAGTGACCCTTTGGTTTCAACTAAGTCAGGTTTTGATTACTTATACACAGGTGTTTGGAAGTCTCTGTGCAGTAGGAGATGGACTGTGTGGCAGTTGTGATGTGTAATACTTCATCCACCTAACCTGCAAGATTTTCATAATTTTGCAGCATATTTTCCATCACTGAATGGGAGAATAAGACAGTACTGCAGCTTTGCATCCTTTCTGCAGCAGTATATTTTAGTGTTACACTCTTGTTATGCATCAGTACTAAAGATGGACAAATGACATTTTTAGGACAAGTTAAAGTGGACAAAATACAGTGTCTTCTACAGCACAGTGACTCTTCCAGTGCCCTGTACAACATTTAATGAATACAAAGTGTTCTTGTACTCCTTGCAACAGTCTGCTTGTCCTAAAATTACATAACTAATAACAGTGAATACAAGTACTGTACCAACAGTTCATTTACACACACATATCAGGCAGTGGTAAAATATTTCCTTAATCAAATAAAATACTGTTTCATTTAACAAACTACATTATAAATGTGTATCCCCAAATTCCTGTTAATAGGGAACCTGAGGAAAGGAATGAAAGAAAAAACAAATTCCAGGGAAGCAACAAGAAAAGCACATATACAGTAGAGAGAGAGAGAAGTTATTTATTGATTGGTCATTTATGAACAGAAGACTGGGAAGGATGAAACAGAGAGCATTACAAGATGCAGTATGAAGAAGAAAAAGAACAGAAATGGGAATGAACAAAGGGCCTTTAACCCTGTAGTTGTGATATGCAGACTTATATTATTTCAGCAAATGATAAATGATTTCCTTATCCTGGAGGAGCAAGACTTATAACTATCATAACAAACCTTGTGGTCAAGAATAATAAAATTGTATATAATTTGACCTTATGGTGAATTATTTATCTGTAGTTGAAAAGTATACACCACAGCTAGAGGATTTAGAACCCTCCCCCCTTTTTTTGTGAAAAACCATTTCATAGATTAACAAAGCAGAGAACAAAATTTAAATGAACAAAAAATAATCACAGTGTAGATAAAATAGTCTTGGATGGGAGGTTTTATGCAAGGGGAGAGAGATTAACCTTTTCACCCAGAGGACATCTTTTTATTTTTTATTCTTACTATTTCCAGACTTATTTAGTTTATGGAGACTTTGCAAACTGGAGGGATTGGATGTAGACTTCAATAGCCTCCCCTGATTACTTGAAGCCCTCCCTAAACTGAGAAAAATCAGGTGATAGCAGACTTTATTTTAAAAAAAGAAAAAAGTATGTCCTCAAATTTAGGTTAAAATAAGGAAAAAGTGGGTCAGAGAAAGAAAAAACTAATAACTGAGGTAAAACAAAACCTGAAGGTGAACAAAACTGACTTTGGAAGAAGATGAATACTGTATATATAAAGGAACTGTGAAAAGATGTGAATAATAGTACTGTATGATAAGAACAAAAGAAGAAATGTATGTCAAGTACCATTAGTAAGATAGATGAGGAAAATGGTGAGGTGAGGGAGGGAGGGAACATATAAATTAAACTTAAATTGATAAGAAATATACACCCAAAAATACAAAGCCTTAGCAAAGTACAGTATATGAATTAAATGCTATATATACACCTGCACTGTTTACAAAAAAAAAAAAAAGATATACTGTATATTACATACTGCACTTGAATTAAGATGTAAGCAGAGAGATATTTAATCAAGAATAAGAAGCCACATCCTGAAGTAATTGAAGTACCAGTATAGTCACTCCAGATGAAAAGAATAACTGTAGAACTTGGCAGTATTTTCTGAGGTATGGCATTTGTTGGAAGTGACGAGGACCCTGTGTTAAAGAGTGCAGCTTCTAACACTCCTATGAAGTAAAGCCTCCGCAGTGAATGACAGAAAACTCTCAGACTTACTGACTGTAGAAATATCTTTTTTCAGGGTAGCTAAAGATATACTGTAGGAAGATGGAATAAATAACAGAGCTTTCTGTCAGAACTTTGGTCACTTTTCAGTTAGTAGAAGGTAGTGAAGATGTTCCTAATGTATCAAATGACCTGCTAGGAATGAAAAAAGTCTTTGCAAACAAGGGCAAGGAAAACACTGGAAGAGGGAGACCATGCATGGTTTCTAAGAAGACAGTGTAACAATACATTAGTGATGGCTGACAAAGGATGAAGGATGAATGAAGGAGTGGGTAAAAGAACCATGCAGTGATAAAGTAGCCATGATATTATTCAGTCCTGTTTTTCTTCTCTCAGGCAGTTCCCAGGAGTGACAGTAATGTATGGGCGATGATGCTTTGATGATAAACTTAATTTTTGTTGTACTGAACATATATACACTCAAAATTTCATGTACTAACTCATAATAATACTATGGTATAATTATTTCCCCCTACAAAACACCTGTAACTATACCCATTTGTACTCAAAGAGTATTGTATCTTCTTGTCAAAAGGTGCTTCAATTTCCTGGAAAACTTTAAAATAAATCACAATGTTGCACAGGAATGAAGTCTAGAGGTGCCTTACAGTAGGCATTTCAGCTACATCAGCTACAATTCGTCCACCTTAAATTAGTTAAGATTTTTTTATATTTTGCACCTTATCTCCTATATTCTGTGGTAGGATGTCATTACAGTGGCTCTACATCCTTCCCATTGCAGTTTTTTGCCACTTGGACCATATTTTTGTACAGATCTTTTGTTACAGCTTTATACCTAAGACACAGAGATGGCAATTTAAGGCCAGGTTAAAGTGGAGAAAGTATAGCAGTACAGTAATCACAGTAATGGGGCTTTACATAAGTTTTCTGTTCAAATCTTTCACACTCATATAAAGTGTATATGCTATATACTGTACATTACAAACTCAACCTTCTGTATGTACCATTATGTAATCTGGAGTGTAAATAAAGCACAGTACACCTGGTAAACTGCATAGTTCCAATACGAGATCTTACTTTGAAGTGTAATTGTGGAGGCCAGACAAAAAAGAAAAGCTAGGCATTTGCTGCAAAGAGTATGGGCTGTAAATAGGCAGTGATGGTCAGGAATTATTGTAAAACACTACAGTGCTTTACTGCAAATACAGCAAGCAGTGTTTAACACCTGTAATGGACTTCTCATTATACACTGCCTACATAAATGTTTGTTGCATGCAGAGTAACATATACAGTAGGCGCGAAAAGTGTTGACGCCATCTTAAAAAAAGAAAACATTCTTGTGGTTAGCAAGGAGAAACAAATAAATTAACACTCACCATTGAATTTAGTATTTACTGACATTCCCCTTCACCTTTATTATCTTCTTAAGGCGTCTGGGGAGACTGATGGCATAGTTTTGCAGAACAGACGGACTAAAACTGCTCCATAGCTGCAGCCTCAAGTTTAGGCAAAGATGATGTGTCCATACTACGCAGCTGCCGCTTCATGTGCGCCCATAAATTCTCAATGGGATTGATATCTGGGCTGTTTCCAGGCCAATCTCGAATAAAGGGAACCTCACAGTCTGTTAGCCACTGTTTCACTGACTTTGCAACATGTGCAGGGGCAGAATCTTGCATAAATACTCTTGCCTTGGTTTTATCAAAAGAGTCACTTAAAACATCACCTTATATAAGAGCTCCAAATAATTGTTCTGGTTCACTTTTTCATTTGCAGGTAGAATTACCAACCTACCAACACCATAATATGTAAAGCAGCCCCAAGCCATGAGTGAGGCTGGGTATTTAACAAACTTGGAAGTGTACTTAGGATCCAGGGGGTCACTGCCTGGTTTGCGGTACACTCGTGATGAAGGGGTACCAGTGACAGTAAATGTTGACTCATCACTCCAAAGCACAGTTTTCCATTGCTCCTCACTCCAGGCAAGATATTTCTTACAAAAATTTACTCTCTTTTTCTTCTGAAGTGCAGTTAGCAGTGGTTTTTTACGAGCACAAAAACTCCTGTAGCCCAGATCGTCATGCAACAGTTGCTGCACACTTCTGACAGACACATCTGCCAGCAACTGTGGGTTCTTTTCTTTTAAATCCCGTGCTGTTAGCCTTGGATCCTTGCTAACTTGCCTTGAGATCAGCTGACGGGTCCTGAAGGTTGTCTTACGAGGTCTCCCAGGCTTGGGAAGTGGAGTGGGAGGAATGGCCTCCCCACTGTCCTTGAACCGCTTCACCAGTCTCTGCACTGTCCTCAGTCTAACACCATCTGATTTGCAATAAATGGGAGTTTGTGGCCAGCTTTGTATAAAGTAATCACTTCCACACGTTTGTCCTTGCTTGTGGTTACTTTTGGCATGATGAGAATGTGGTAGGTAACCAAATAACTGTGTTATTTGAGTCAAAACATGCCCTCATGGTGCATCACACACAGAGACAATCCTCCTCCTGTGGCTGCCCAAACATTACTGAGCCTGCTCCTGTGGTGCCAAACCTATCAAGCAGGGTTGCCAGCTCCCGCTGAAAAAGCGTCAGCTCATTTCGCATCACAGGGGAGGGTAGTATTGACCCTACTTCACTTAACGCGAAAAAGAATGACATCGGCAAAAAAACGTCAGTACTTTCCGCGCCTACTGTAATGGTGCAGATTGTTTTAAAATTTGTGAGGCCAAAAACTGATCTTGTTTTCATACCTGTGGTAAACGCCTGAAGAGAATACACAGGTAGACATGTCTGAATGTCTCCTTGTGGAACCATCTTGGTTACTAGACAAAACTGAGAAGATGGATTTATCACTGTGTACACTAATTGACTGAAATACTCTCAGCTGTTTTGAACACACTCTAAAAGGTAGTAACATTCATTAGTAAGGGTCATAGGTCCTTCCTGTACCAGCCAAAGGCACAGTGTCTTATTCCATTGGCATCCTCTGCACCCAACTCCTTTGTGATCAGAATAAAAGACCATGAAGCAGTTGTGGCTGTTGCTTGACAATAAGAAACTGCTCTTCATCTGCCTTTGCAGTGTATTACTGGAGGTTATATATATAATAAAAGTAATAATAATTTCTAGGGGCTACTTCAGGCACCTACAGAAACAGAAGATAGGGTTCCCTTTGTGAAGGCATTGTCTCCTAAACAGTTCTACCAACTAACAAGAAAAATAAAATGTAAAGAACATTACATCCTGCTGTCCCCACTCTCAGAAGGAGAGGTCAGTGTGACCTTGATATTATAGGTCATCCAAGGTGTTTGAGTGAAATAGTTATAAACAGTATGCTACTAAAAGGGCAATGAGCAGAATATGTAGCCTACTTGTACCTCCACCATGATAAACTGACATTTGGCAACACTACAAAAACCAGTAATCTAGTTCACTTCAATATTTTTTCACTACAAATAATTAATCACTATTTTTTCTATCCAAATAATAACATTTAAATGTCACTTTCATTGGAAAGAAATTAAATAAATTAAATAAATGAAGCACAGTGTCAGAAGCATAGCTATGCCTGTGGGATGGAGGTGAGAATACTGAAGGCTTGAGGCCTGAGTGCATGAATATATGGTCATTTTCACTGGGCTTTGTTAGTAGCTCTCTACTTTCTTGTTTTCCCTTTCATATTTCTAGATCATACCCATCCCAAGCACTACTAGGGAACAGAGTTATGGTCATGATAGTGATGTTATTACAGTAAACTCTCAATTATCCAGCATCTCAGTATTATATCTGGCCCAACGCAATATCCGACGCTAGTGGCTTGGCTCACGTTACAGCGATATCTGTCAAAATTATGCAACATCCAGCGCCGAAACAGGATGTACCTGGCAGTTCTATGCAATGTAAGGCATCGAGGCATATCAACTGGTTTGTAAGCAGTAGCCAACCAGTGCCCAGGAAAATTATGAAACACGCCAGCCAGTGAGAACACCTGCTACACGCCAACCAATCTGAATCCGTCGCGGAAGCTGCTCACCTCGAGCGCTAAGCATGCTGCCGCGCTCTCATTCTCGTTCGTGGATCTTGTAGAGACGTATCTTTGTGCTCCACTCTTCTGGCCGTGTGGCCAAGAAACCCTAGTGCTGTGACTAAGTCTGTGGCATCCTAAGCTCATTGTTGCAAAGCTTATGGCCTGTCAGTGCTCGTGTCCTAGTGCTCTATTGCGATCCTGAAATTACGACTGCACGTGATGCAGTACAGTACTGTACTGCATGGTGTATGACTCTACTCTCTATTGTTGTCAACATTTGGTGAGTACATACAGTAGTACACTATGTACTGCATTACTGTACTGTATCATTACTGTATCATATTTTATGCATAGTTTTTATCTTTTACTCATGGGAAAGTTTCTAGGATAGAGGGTCAAGACAGATAGTAACACAATATCTGGCTCAATGCCAAATGTTTAGCCAATGGGGAGGGGTACTGTGCAATATCTGGCATTTCACTTAATTCGGCATAGGGCTTGGCTGAATTAAACAGATAATTGGGAGTTTATTGCATTGTACCTCAAGATTTTCAGTATATTTTGCTCAGTACATATATTTCCCATTTGTTCACGACGGGACAGACTCAAAGTTCAACTGTGTCTATGTTCTTGTCAGTGTAATATCAGCATACTCACAGGTGGCAGTGTTGTAGGGTTTGAACCCCCTTCCAGTAAGTCCAGTAGCATGTAAGCTCTGCAACTACTTCAGGCAGACTCAGTGAGCAAAACAGGATATTACTATAATCTCTACCTCTTGGTTGGCCAACTATCAAAACAGTTTCACACTTCCTGTGTTCAAGAGGAGATGGTTTGTCATCCAGTGATCAAAATGTTTTCTTCATGTTTGAGTATGTTGGATGGGGGTGCCCATCATCCACTCACTCAGTGTAGGGATGTCTTATGGTCTCTACACTAAGTGACAAGCCAGTGGTTTCCTGTACCCAGGAAACCATTTACTATGCTGGGTGGTAACCATATAACCAGGGTTTGTGGCTGGGTTAGATGTCCCCCAGATTCCTCAAAATCACTTAATCATGGCAAATGTTTTGGAGAGACTCAGAGGGCTCAATACCTGCCCAGGGGCCCAACCAATTGGGCAGATTCACATGGCCATGTAGAATGTGAGAGGTGTGAATGAGGAGAGTAAGAGGGTGGAAGTGGTGAATGTGTTCAAGAGTGCGAGATATGCCGTGATGGCATTGTGTGAAACAAAGATGAAAGGCTGTGAAGTGGAGGAATGGAAGAGTGTGAAATGTTTGCGATCGGGCATGAATGGGCGAGGACCATGCAAGGAAGGAGTTGCTTTGTTGATGAATGAGGTGTGACAGAGTGGAATGAGAGATTACAAATGTGTCAGCTCGAGATGTATGTATGTCAAGTTCAAGTTTGATATGGTGAACGTAGCTGTGATTGTAGCGTATGCATCATGTGATGACAGGAATAAGAGAGAGAAGGACAGGTTTTGGGATGAGTTGGATGAAGCAGTGGGAGAAATACATTGGAGCTATAAAGTGATTGCAATGGGTGATAAGAATGGAAGAGTACGCACTTGTCCTGAGGATGACAATGGGTTTTAATGGTGTACCAGGAGAAAATGATAATGGAAAGCAACTGAAGAATATGTGTCAAGAAAGGAGGTTGTGCATTTGTAACTCGTATTTCAAACTTAAAGATGCAAATAAATAAACATGGTATAGAGGGAATGGGGATTGTGCTGACAGAAGCCTGATTGATTATGTGCTCACAGAGAGGTCGATGCTGGGAATGGGTGCTGATACGAGGGCCGTGAGAGGACGATGTGGAGGTCAGTCAGATCATATGACTGAGGTATGCAAGATCAAGCTGAGAGGAGTGAAGTGGACCAGGAGAGAGAGAAGCAGCCAGGGAGAAAGACTGAAAGTTGAGAAGCTGAGGATCAAAGAAATGGCAGAGGAATACAGGACCAAAATTGTGGAGTTAGAATCAGTGAATTAGAATGAAATGGATCTGGACAGCCTGTGGAATGCATATAGGGACTGCTCAGATAGGAATGCTAAAGCAGTGTGTGTGGTGTGGCAAGTGTAACAACAAAGAAGAAAGGCACAAATGGTGGGATGAAGAGGTTAAGACAGCAGTGGATGAAAAAAGGAAGAAATGGATAGAGTGGTCACAGGACAGGGGTTCAACTGAAATAAGAACTGAAAATAATGAGAGCAAGAGGCACATAAAGAGACTGAAGAGGAAAAAGAAGGAGGTAAGTGATGATCTGGGAAGAAAAATGAATGCAACTTACTCTGAAAATAGGAAGTTAATCTGGAAAGAAGTGTGGAAATGTACAAGTGACAGTGGAAAGAAATGTGAAATTGTGAAGGATGTAAGTGGTACATTATTAACCCCTAGGGATGAAGTAAAGACCTGATGGAAAGAATATTTTGAAAGCCAGATGGATGGAAATAAAGATAGCAGAGCCACTGTAAACATGATTGGTTTTGGGAGTGTGCAGAGAAGGAATGCAGTGCCAGGAAACGTGACACTCGCAAAAATGAAGAACATTGTGAAGCAGCCGAAAATGGGAAAGCAGCTGGAGTTGATTAAGTGTAGTGGAGAGAGTGGAATTAAGTGCTTGTTGGAGGTATTTAAGAAGGCATGGATGAGTGAAACTGCCAGCAGAGTGGAAAAAGGCTGTGATTGTACCCCTGTACAAAAATAAAGGTGAGCAGAGTGCAAGAATTATCGTGGCATATGTTTACTGAGTGTGGTAGGGAAGGTATATGGAAGAATTATTACAGAGAAAGTAAGATCTCATCTTAAATGTCAGGACCACTTTTTTTTTTTTTTTTTTTTTTTTTTTTGAATGTGTCCAACTCTGGACATAGGCTTCACAGCCTGCTCTCAAGTCCCAGTAGTCCTCCTACATACCATACACCTCTACATGTCACCACTTGGGCACTAACACTCACCATTCATATTGAATACATGCTAGGGCTGTCTCATACAGGACTGGTGTATTGGTATTAGCGGGGGTATTTTTACAACATGTCGGCGGGTCTTCCGGTAGATCAGTAGAGTCTGATTTTAAGAAATTCAAATCCTTAAACTGTTCCCTGCCCCAGTCGGGATTTGAACACAGGTCCGGTAGGACTGCAGGCCACCTCTCTACCGATTGAGCCACTTGCCTAACCCTGGGTTCTTGATGCTCCTCATAGGGCAACATAGGATTGGATGATGGATGGGTGGATGAAGTAAGAGGGATTTCAGAAGTCCTAGTAAGAGATGAACAGGGTGGCTTCAGGAGTAGTCGAGGATGTGTGGATCAAGTATTTGCAGCAAGACAATTAGTGGAGAAGGCTTGTGAGAAGGACTATAAGGTGTTTATGGCATTCATGGATCTAGAAAAAGCATATGACAAAGTAGACAGAGAAGGATTGTGGAAGGTTTTGTGCATGTACAGTGTAAATGGTAAGCTGCTAGATGCCATCAAGAGCTTTTATGATGGTAGTGAAGCATGTGTGGAGGAGGCGGTGGCTCAATCGGTAGAGAGGTGACCTGCAGTCCCGACGGACCCAGGTTCAAATCCGTGCTGGGGCAGGGAACAGTTTAAGGATTTGAATTTCAATAAATCAGGCTTTACTGATCTACCAGAAGTCCCGCCAACATGTCGTAAAACTACCCCCACTAATGCCAATACACCAGTCCTGTATGAGACAGCCCTAGCATGTATTCAATATGGACGGTGGGTGTTAGCGCCGAAGTGGTGACATGTGGAGGTGTATGGTATGTAGGAGGACTGCTGGGCCTTGACAGCAGGCTGTGAAGCCTATGCCCAGAGTCAGACACATTATATTAAAAAAAAAACAAAAAAAAAACAGCATCTAGTTAAGTGGTTAACGATCAGTGTGGGCGTGCGACAAGGTTGTGTGATGTCCCCATGGGTGTTCAATATACAGTAGGCGCAGAAAGTGTTGACGCCATCTTAAAAAAAGAAAACATTCTTGTGGTTAGGAAGGAGAAACAAATAAATTAACACACACCATTGAATTTAGTATTTACTGGCATTCTCCTTCACCTTTATTATCTTCTTAAGGTGTCTGGGGAGACTGATGGCGTAGTTTTGCAGAACAGACGGACTAAAACTTCTCCATAGCTGCAGCCTCAAGTTTAGGCAAAGATGATGTGTCCATACTACGCAGCTGCCGATTCATGTGCGCCCATAAATTCTCAATGGGATTGATATCTGGGCTGTTTCTGGGCCAATCTCGAATAAAGGGAACCTCACAGTCTGTTAGCCACTGTTTCACTGACTTTGCAACATGTGCAGGGGCAGAATCTTGCATAAATACTCTTGCCTTGGTTTTATCAAAAGAGTCACTTAAAACATCACATAAGAGCTCCAAATAATTGTTCTGGTTCACTTTTTCATTTGCAGGTAGAATTACCAACCTACCAACACCATAATATGTAAAGCAGCCCCAAGCCATGAGTGAGGCTGGGTATTTAACAAACTTGGAAGTGTACTTAGGATTCAGGGGGTCACTGCCTGGTTTGCGGTACACTCGTGATGAAGGGGTACCAGTGACAGTAAATGTTGACTCATCACTCCAAAGCACAGTTTTCCGTTGCTCCTCACTCCAGGCAAGATATTTCTTACAAAAATTTACTCTCTTTTTCTTCTGACGTGCAGTTAGCAGTGGTTTGTTACGAGCACAAAAACTCCTGTAGCCCAGATCATCATGCAACAGCTGCTGCACACTTCTGACAGACTCATCTGCCAGCAACTGTGGGTTCTTTTCTTTTAAATCCCGTGCTGTTAGCCTTGGATCCTTGCTAACTTGCCTTGAGATCAGCTGACGGGTCCTGAAGGTTGTCTTATGAGGTCTCCCAGGCGTGGGAAGTGGAGTGGGAGGAATGGCCTCCCGACTGTCATTGAACCGCTTCACCAGTCTCTGCACTGTCCTCAGTCTAACACCATCTGATTTGCAGTAAATGGGAGTTTGTGGCCAGCTTTGTATAAAGTAATCACTTCCACACGTTTGTCCTTGATTGTGGTTACTTTAGGCATGATGAGAATGTGGTAGGCAACCAAATAACTGTGTTATTTGAGTCAAAACATGCCCTCGTGGTGCATTACACACAGAGACAATCCTCCTCCTGTGGCTGCCCAATCATTACTGAGCCTGCTCCTGTGGTGCCAAACCTATCAAGCAGGGTTGCCAGCTCCCGTTGAAAAAGCATCAGCTCATTTCGCATCACAGGGGAGGGTAGTATTGACCCTACTTAACGCGAAAAAGAATGACGTCGGCAAAAAACGTCAATACTTTCCGTGCCAACTGTATATATGGATGGGGTGATGAGAGAAGTAAAAACAAGAGTAGTGGAGAGAGGGACGGCATTGGTAATGAATGGTGATGCATGGAATATCTCAAATTTGTTTTATACTGTTAATGCAGTACTACTAGCAAATACTGGAAAAAACTTGGTAGACTAGTGCAGAGTTTTGGTGATGTCTGTGAGTGTCGTACCTCGAGCGTAAATGTAGAAAAGAGTAAAGTGATGGTTGAGAGTAAATGTAGAAAAGAGTAAAGTGATGGTTATTGAGAGAGAAAGTGACTCTCACTGTGATGTTACAGTGAATGGAGAGAGACTGGAGTTGGTGAGAGAGTTCAAATACCTGGGTACAATGATAGAAAGGAGAGGAAAATGTGCAAAAGAAGTGGAAACTAGAGTGACACAAGGGAGGAAAGTAGCTGGTGCTATGAAGGCCTTGATAAGAAACAGAGGCTTGAGTGCTGCTGCAGCTGCCCAAGGCTTACATGAAGGAGTCTTAGTGCCAACTTTAACATGTGGATGTGAGAATATGGTTTGGCATGAAAATGAAAAGTCTGGAGTGACAGCAGTGGAGATGGGACTGCTGAGGAATGTATGAGGAGTACAGAGAGTGGATAGGATACAAAATAATGTGATTCGTGAAAGATGTGGAATGATAAAGTCTGTGGACACCAGAATCGAAGATAGTATACTGAAATATGGTCATGTGGAGAGAATGGATAACAAAAGAGTGGTGGAAAAGGTATATCTGAGCAAACCTGAGGGAGAGAGGAAGTGAGGTAGGCCAAGGAGAAGGTGGAGGACATGGTGGATGAGTGTGTGAAAAGAGAGGTATGGAAGTCGGTAAGCCTAGGAGACTGACAAGAGATCGAGCTGGCTTGATGATTGTTGTGAGAGGAAGTGCATGATCAGGGATTTGGCACCCCACTTTAACATGACACTGTCCGGATTGACTCTATCAGATACATTTATGTGATGCTACAGAATAAGGTGAATGTTTTTGGCATATCAGATAGAGCCGGGATTCTGGGGGCTTGAATGATGAATGAATAGAAGTGTGGCCCCTTGGAGTGGGCAAACCTGGGCTGTCTGGACGTTGCATCTCCTCACCCCGCCTTAGGGTGGGAAAGGAGGTCCGAATGGTGATGATGATAATGATGATGATGATGATGATAATGATGTCTAAAACAACCCTTGATGAGTGTAAAATACCCACGTTATAATTCCTTTATCTGCTGATAACTGGCAAGAATTAATTATTACAAGTCACTGTGGAAAATGATAAAAAATAAAATAAAAAATAATAATCAGCGTTCTATAATGATGGCGTAAGTTTAACTACTGTATTCAGTACCTGAAACACATTAGGAACATATCTGTATGGATATAAAGAGTTGTACTGTCTGTGGCATACAAAAGATGAGCAATACAGACCTGATAGCAGTGATATACAGTACTGTACATTCATAAATCTTCTTGTACTTTGGGATACCAGTGTAAAGAATTGCTGATGATTTACCACAAAAGTTTTAGTTTATTCTCACCAGATGATTTTACTCAGTTTCATACACAGCTCTCTAGTAGTGAATAGTGAAATGAAGACTATATCTAAATGCTGTGTCAAAAGAATCTCTCCAAAGCTGAATAATAACATCTGGTGTCAACAATAATCTGTTGCAAAATACATCATGAAAATGAAATGGTTAATGTCTCCAAAGAAGATACTGTAAATTCAACTATCACATTATTCAGTGCCCACTGTTGTACTTATCAGCACAATTAACACCTTCAACCTAAGGTCATCATTTTTATTTTGTTCAGGCTAAGGCCCAAGGATTTTACTTGGCCTACACCCTCATAGTGAAGGAGTTAGTAGTTGTAGTAACTGTAGCCCCAGGTTCATATGAAACATGAGCTCAGTGGACTGCAAACTGAAGTTGTCCTACTCTTGCAATCCACCATCCTCCTTTGGGGGATAGGGAGGGGAGGTGATGGTTGTTTGTTAACCTGGCACCTCCACACCCGTGTTATATGACCAGTGCCACCACATGAAAGCATCAATCTCCAGTATCAGTCTCCCTGTCAGCCACACCTTCACATTCCCGTCATTCCTGATTCTTTGGTATTTCATCTCATTTCTTTTTATCAGTTTTAACCCCTTCAATATTTTTTTTTAATTAATTAATTTATTTTTTTTGCTAACTCAGACTATTTTACTCCACCAAAGAAAGCCTTATTGTATTGCAGGCATTAATGAAGGGTATACTTGACTCATGCAAATGAAAGTCTTCCACTTAATAAATTAGTCTGATATTATCTAAAAATGTAGTAGTAGTAGTAGTAGTAGTAGTAGTAGTAGTAGTAGTAGTAGTAGTAGTAGTAGTAGTAGTAGTAGTAATAATAATAATAATAATAATAATAATAATAATAATAATAATAATA
>JAGKTI010017195.1:0-18730 GCA_018397915.1 Birgus latro | reverse complement strand
CAATTACTTTTGGTGAGGATTTAATTAAACACGACCGAGTGCCAGTCGACATAAATTATTTTTATTATGGATTGCCTTTTTTGCGAAATGCAACGACTGAATTCCTTAGAGTTCTGCGAATTTTCTTCAAATTTGGTTTGTAGGTCAACTTACCTTATCCAACAGTGTATTTTGGCGGGCGATAAGCATTCAGCCTCCAAATGCTTGGAAAAATATACTTAAGCACAAAACAGTGTGGTTTCCATTGAGGCATCCTCACTACTGATGCCTGCTTTTTTTTTTTACTGAGAAAGTGAGGTACAAGTACATCAGCTCAAGTGATGTCAATACATTGACTTTTACTGATCTTTATAAAACCTTTGACTTGGTCAGCCATTTTATACTAAGAAAGAAGCTGCTTAGGTTAAATATTCCAATTGATATTGTTTATATCATCATACATGATTTATGAAACCAGAGGACTAATACCAGTAAAATAGGCTTTGTGAGCGCGTGACGAACGAGCGAGCGATGGTACACACGCCTATCATTTCTTCTTGGTGTAAACTTTCAACGTTTCTGGTGAGGTAGTTGAACAATAACAGAAAAATAATTGAGCCAAAATATTTGCCGGTACCTTCTCATCTTTTCTCTTTCTCACCTTTTCTCTCTGAATGTGCATATAGCGAGGCGCTGTAGCATTTATCATATGTAGAATGTTAATTTCTCTGCTTCCGACTTACTGTGCCAACGAACTGCGTCGGTAAACGCTTGGCTATTGATCAAATGACAAAAATCACAAATGGAGCAATTACCCTTGCTGATTTCACCTTCAAAACATAGAAAAAATGTTTGTAAAACTGTGAGCTTGAAATCCGATATTTAATTGTTAGAATTCAAGCAAGAAAACATTGTGTTACAGCAGGGAATATATTTTTAATTCGATTTCATTGTGGAGCATGTCAGTTGAAGCCCTCGTACATTCTATTGGAAAGCTAGGATACAAAGGGGTTCCTTTGGTCTCATGAGTAAATATATAGCTAAAAACTAAATATATTGAATGTATCTACTGCATACTGAAAGAATCTCTTCTCTGTCTCATATAATAGAAAAGTTATTAGGCTCTGAAAACCATCCAGTCAGGCCATGTTGTGTCGGGCCGGGCGGGTCATGTCGGGTCACACCTTTCTCAGCTAAATGTAAGCATTGCTTCGCCACGCTTGCTCGCATCGCTCGCTTGCTCGTAATCAAGTGGAAAAATGCTCGTGGTGCCTTTTGTAACGTGGAGCAGAGGTAAGAGAGGGTGGTGTTTTATCTTCCTTCTTGTTTGATCTTTACTAGTATATTGATAAACTATCATCAGGCATTGCTAATATCAACCAGGGGTGTATGCTTGGTGAAAGTAAAATTAATATTTCTGCTTATTCAGGTGGCATTGTACTCTGTGCCAGTTCAGTAAAAGGTATGAATAATTTATATGCAAGATTCTTTTCTAACACAAAATATATAATGCTTAAGATTTTTAAAGAAAATCGAAATAAATGCCGCTAGGATCTAGGGTAAACTATAAGGATAAGTATTTGACGTTAAACCAAGATAAACTAGAGATCGTTAGCGAGTGTAATTACCTAGGACACATAATCAAGCATGACCTTAAACACATAAATAGAGAAACGGCTCATTAAATTCTATTCAACTTTTAATGGCATTATTTACTTCTTTAGTTTTGTAGGTACGGATACACTTTTTAATCCTTTTTTATTCGTACTGTAAGCCAGACTGTGGTCTACCACTACTAAGCCGCAGAAGATCATGTATTTTTGAAGCAGTTGAACAAGCTTACAGTAAATCATTAAAACGAATAACTGGAGCACTACCATATGCCAGCAACCATGACGCGGCTGCCTCCTGTAATTACTGAGGCACCATGTAGCACTCACTCAGTGTCGCAGCTACAGCAGGTAGATGTGCCCGATTAATCCTTGGTTAAAATTAAACTTACCGTTTTTAAAATTGGGCTTTTTTTTTTTTTTTTAGAAAAGGTTTCAGAATTTTTAAGGTTCAGTACGGAGTGTACATAACCTACCATGCTGTAGATCAAGAATTAAATGAGTGGAAAACCACCAAGAAAGGCGGACTCCCGCAGCCATTTTAAGGTGTCGTATTTCCTGCCGATCTTTTTATTTTTTCAAGTTGTGATTAGTTGTCGTTTACAGTATTTTCATGTTTACCAGTGACATTGTAGTTAGGCATATTTTATGTTTTTATTTTTCTTGTCTTTTATCGGTACACCAGTCTTAATGAATCTTCAGTATTATTTTATATCATGTTTTCAAAACATAGTATTCAGTACTTTTATGTTCCCACATTTTCATGGAGACCTCACTTTTTTTTCCATTTTGTTCTTTTCTTTTATTTGAAAGACAAGGCCCAATTAACTTCTAAATTATATAATGTATATTGTTAAACCTGCGAACAACATTATTCCCGGCATAATAATCCTCTCATCTCTGAAGTTGACTGATTGACTATCACCGTAACTACTACTACTGCTACTACTACTACTACNCCATCTCAACAAGTTTATTTCTTTACTCGTGACAGATATTCCATCGTGCCTAAGAAGTCACGGATGTCGTTTATAACGCAGTGATAATATTACCAGCCGCGATAGCGAAGCTGGTATTGTTTTCAATTTGTCTGTGTGTCCGTCTGTATGTGTCTGTTAGCACGATTTCTTCGCAGCCGCTCAGGATATCTTAACAAAATTGTACAGGTGTGTAATAGGGAAAAAATCGATCACGAGACCGAAATTGGTGAAAGTAGGTCAAGGTCTGTGTGTCTTTTACCACGATAACTTCGCTACCTTTCGAGATATCATCACAAAATTTTACAGGTGTGTAGTAGAAATAAAAATCTACAAATATTATTTTCAGTTTGTCAGTCTGTTTGTCCGTTAGCACGATATCTTCGGAACCGCTCAAGATATCATCACAAAATTTTACAGATGTATAGTAGAGATGAAAATCTCTTATGAGTTCGAAATTGGTAGAAGTAGGTCAAGGTCTGTGTGTCTGTTATCACGATAACTTCGCAACCGCTCAAGATACTGTATTATCACAGATTTTACAGTTGTGTAGGAGGGATGAAATATCTTTCGAGTTCGAAATTGGTGAAAGTAGGTCAAGGTCATGGTCATATTCCGATCCGCGCTAGATATGTATCAGCTCGCGGCTGGTGTGATTCCCCCATGGGGGAGCCTCTAGTTTTTTAATTCTTTCATAGCCATATGTATACTGCAGGTTTGGATAGGCATTTCCCATGTTTTCAGTGAATGCACTGGAAATATACCACATCTACTTTTTTTTAATTATTATTATTATTACTATTATTAACACCACCGCCAAGGACGTTATGTTTTCACCCAGGTCCGTTTGTGTGTTGGTTGGTTAGTTTGTGAGGAAGATTACACAAAAACTACTCGACGGATTTCCACGAAACTTGGTAGAAGATTGGGCCTTGGCCCAGAAAAGTCTTCATTAAATTTTGGTGCGGATCCGGATAAAGGTGCGGATCCAGGATTTTTTTTTTTCACTTTATCATTGCGAGATAGGGCGTTTTTCGACATTTTCGTATATTTTTAAGTGAATATTGCATGGATCATGATGAAAGAAATCAGGCATATTTGGGATGTTGGTATCTACGAATGTGTACAGTTTGCCGCGGATCCATATAAAATTTCGGATCTAGCGGATTTAAATATGCTTTTATAGGGGGGTAGTCTTTTTCCAGCTGCATGTTTGGCCTTGGCGGAAGTATGCGCTCTACTGAATGCCATTCTAGTTATTATTATTATTATAGTTATGGTGATGATGATTATGATGATGATGATGTGGATCATAAGAGGCTGGGTGGCAAAGGGGAATGAAGGGAGGGAAGAATTCAGGATCTGTCTGACACCTGATTTTCGAGTATATTTGCACGGTAACTCTCAGTACAAGCTGCCCAGTCGTGCAGGAGGGTAAAGATTGACAGGTAGACAACAGACAATCCAAACCTACCTGCACGGCATGTAGCAGGAGAACGAACGTGTGAAAATAATGTGAGGGTGAGCCAGGGTGTGTGAGATAATGTGGGTGTGTGTGAGAAAGTGGGAGAATGTGTGCTGTGATATGTGTGTGTGGTTATGCGAGGATTTGTTTAATAAGTGTACATGTGGTGTGACATCTAATTAAGAGGTCGGTGATATTGTTGTATATCTCTTAAGTGTTGTAGGTAATATGTTCTTTTTCCGATTTTCTCCTGATTCATCCCCATTTACCTAACAGCCTTGCATCTTTTTCTTCACCTCCACCTCCCTTTTACTTTTCAGTATTCAAATGCTTTCTTTCCCTCCACCTTCCCTTTACTTTACAATCTTTGTAACTTTCTTACTCCACCCTCACTTTCCCTTTCAATCTTCCGTCACTTTCTTACCTCCACCCTCACTTTCCTCTTACAATCATCCTTCACTTTCATACCTCCACCCTCACCCTTACGATCATTCGTCACTTTCTTACATCCACCCTCAGTGCCCCTTACAATCATCCGTCACTTTCTTACCTCCACCCTCAGTTTACCTTACAATCATCCGTCACTTTCTTACCTCCACCTCCGTTTGCCCCACAGTCTTCCATCACTTTCATTACTCCCATCTTTTCTTTACCGTGCAATGATCCTTCATTTTCATCGTGTTCATCCTTCTATAATTCTTCTCTTTATCGTACAACCTTCAATTATTTTTATCAACACTTTCCATCTTAAATTCCTGCTTGTACGTACGTGACATTCTTCCTTCACTTTCGTCACGGTAATCCTTCTGTAATTCCTCTCTTTACCCTTCTGTCTTACTTCTCTTTCTTCGTCTTCATACCAGTATAATTCCTCCCTGTATCTGACAATCATCCTTCACATTTTCCACCTCCACCCTTCTGTAATTACTCCTTTACTTTACGTTATTCATTCACTCTGTTTTTACTTCTATAATTCCTTCATAAACCTGACATATTTCCATCACCCCCATCCTTCATTCTCTTCCATTTTTGCTTGTAATAAGAGCCAGAAGGTATATGAGGTTGTGTGTGTGTGTGTGTGTGTGTGTGTGTGTGTGTGTGTGTGTGTGTGTGTGTGTGTGTGTGTGTGTGTGTGTGTTTGTGTTTTCAAATATATAGATATCATTGAAACCCCCACCATACAAAAGGACCTCGATATATTGTATAAGTGGTGTAGAGTTTGGCAGATGGAATTTAACGTGGAAAAATGTATCATACTTAACGTGGGCAAGATCATCGCATATGTTAGATGCAGCTTAGATAATAATGCAATTAATAAATCGGATTGGGAGAGAGAGCAAGGAGTCGTGGATAGTAAAGACCTGAAACCAAGGCATCAGTGTATTAAAGCGAGAAATAAAACAAAATAGGGTCCTAAGATTTATTCCGCGATGAGTGAACAGTAGGCCATCTAAAGTACTATAAGTTTATCAAGCATTAATAAGGCCACATTTAGACGATGCAGTGCAATTTTGGTGTCCGTACTATAGAATGATATAAATTAGTTAGAGAATGTACAGAGTAGATTGACAAAATGATACATGATGTTCGGAACCTTTCATATGAAGACAGACTAAAAAAACTAAGTTTTCACTCACTAGATAGGCGTAGAGTAAGGGGACACTTAATTGAGGTGTTTAAGTAGGTGAAGGGAGTAAATAAGGAAGAAATTAGCATGGTACTTCAAGTGAGCATACATAATAGAACAAAGAGTCATGGTTTTAAACTAGATAAATTATATTTTAGTGAGGGAAAAGGTAGAAATTAATTTGACAGTAGAGCAGTGGACGAGTGGAGTAAGCTGCCTAGTGATGTAGTTGCTGCCCTTTCCCTCGAGAGTTTCAAGCATAGGCTGGATAAGCATATGACAAGTAAGGTTTTAAAAAAAAAAATCACCTAATAACCAGCACTTATTCATTCTTTTTCTTTTCAGGTTACACTATGATAGTCTTTTTTCTCCTTTCCCACTTCCCTATAAATGTCCACGCCAGTTTTTCTATACTGCTTGGTGTTCTTTCTTTTTCCAGCCGGCTTCTGCTGGAGGGTTTGGAGGTTGGGTGAGAGCTTTCTCCCCAACTATCCTTAACTCATTCTGGTAATTTGGTTACTCTTTTTATGAACTGCATAGCATGGGCCAACTGGCCTACTGCAGTTATCCTCTATTCTTATGTGTGGATTTTTCATAGCGAAATAGTTCAGAGTTTAATGTATGTTTGTGAGTGACGAGGTATGAAAGTTAATGTAGAAGAAAGTAAAGTGTGATGAAGTATGAAAGCTAATGTAGATAAAAGTAAAGTGATGTTTGTAGGTAAAGTGACCCACTGCGTGATGTGTTGGTGATTGGAGGGAGACTTGTAATGGTGGTAGGATTTAAGTCCTTAAATCTTGAGACAAGTAAAAAAAGGGTAAAATCAGTGGGAATTTCTGCTGAATACTGGCAAGAATCAAAAGAGGGAGAGGGGGGTAGAGGGGTGAAATTTCAATTCTTTGCTGGTGCTTACTAAAGTTAGTTATCTGTGATTGTCATGTTTCAGAAAGCCTTATCTGCTTTTTAATAAATTTTATGGCTTACTTAACAGCAGACAGACAGATGAAAAACATGCAGAATCTTCGTACAAGATAAAATACAAAACCATCTTGATATCACAAACTAGGCGTTCGTGAGGATGACTAAGCTACCAGTCATGTCCTCTTTGTAGACCGTTTATTTATTGTTTGGTAACACCAGCCATCGGAAGTGATATAGATTGTCATTAACTATGTATGTCTGTTATTTTTTTTCATTTTATTATTCTATTCATTCAGAACTACATGAACTCCCCTACTTTCAGTTTTCTGCAGTCACGGGATCTCATAACCGTAAATAGGTTTATAGACTGAAATTTAAAGAGTATCTCCTCCAGAAAACAATGATAATAACTAATAATAATTATAATAGTAATAATAATAATAATAATAATAATAACAGCAACAGCAACAATATATTTTAATTATAATAATGACTTTGGGTCAGTCAGATTAAAATTACTTTGCAGAGCTACTAACTTTTGCTTTTTATCAGGTTTCAGAGAAGCTGATAAGATGTACAAGTTATATTCTGCTGTAACTATATCTAGCTGTTGATGTTTCCTTACCCTTATACGACCAGACGCCACCCCTAGGCTGAATACAGTTGTGTGCGGGAGCAGGAGTAAGATACGTAATGTTTTTGTCATCGTTCTACGATTATGCAGGTGTGGGTGTGTGTGTTGTCCTTTCCTTTGAATGGACTCTTTCTTCACTCCTTCCTCCAGCAAACTCCCACGATTCGCCTTTTGAGCTTAAGTGTTCAAATTTCAGCAGCTGTTTCCCCTTCTATGATGCCACACACGTGGCATCAGCATCTGTTTCCCTCCCATGACGTCACACGCGAGGCATCAGCAGCTGTTTCCCCTCCCATGACGTCACACGCGAGGGATCAGCAACTATTTAACGTTATTCCCAGGTCAACAGCAACTCCTAAACGTAACAGTCAAGGCACCCATCTCCATTACGTCATATTTTGGGCATCAGCAACTCCTTGACGTCAACTCCTTGACGTCACACACTAAGCACTATACCAACTCCTTGTTGTAGTCACACATTAGGCATCAGCAACTCCATGACGTCATACTATAGGCATTACCAACTCCATGACGTCATACTCGAGGCATTAGCGACATGAGTAGGTCCTTCCCTTGGCATGGCGTGACGTTGTCCACGTCAGTTTATTTGGTAAGTCCGACTCTTTGCATAACCTTATCATCCCATTCCCAAAAGGCTCAGCACACCTTCACATGTCACCACTTATACACTAACAACTGCTCATACTGAAGGCATGCATGGGTTGTCTTCATGAAGGACTGGTTTGAAGGTATTAGCGGGGTTGTTTTTATTACATGTTTGTGGGTGTTGTGGAAGATCAGGATGATTTGTTTTAAAGAAAGTAGGTCAGTCATGTTGTTTCCCTTCTCGGCCAGGGATTGAATTCACGTCGTTTCAGACAACATATCACTTTCCCAACCACTTGACCACCACCTCCGCCCTAATGACTGCTTGCCACCTCCCCGTACAGGTTCCAGTCTTGTTCATCGGCCGTCACCCAAAAGACATAAAGAGCCCCAGTTGTGATGTACACGAGGGTATTCAGCAGGATGACCGCGCCCCAACCGTTATTCTGGCCACCACAGGAAAACAGGCATTAGTTTTGTGAACATGGAATTTTACCTGTTCAGTCCACGGGTGGGATTTCTACTGTTTTCTTTTATATCCTGACTCTTTGGTTCGCGTTAGGAGCTTTTATTTTATTCTTGCTGCCTCCAGATTATTTTATTAACCTCTAGAGTGTCTTTTCGAACTTGTGTTAGGCATCATTAGACTGAAAGGTGTTAGCTCCTTCAGTACAATGGTGTATTTATTCTGTGGTCTTCCTACCTCGCTGGACTGAATGAGTTAATTCCTTCAGAACATTGACATCTGTACTCACTGATCCTCCAACCTCCATACAGGTAATACTGTAATAATTTACCGAGGACATGTTGTACCAAAGGGCACAATGAAGGCAGTATTTAATATTCTCAGCTTGAAAAAAGTTTCAGGACAGATTGAAATGGTCTAGAGGTAGCAGAAGTATCATTTAAGAGACATCATGGGATTGAAGAGTGCTAATTTCTTGGGCATGGTAGGTTAGAGATGATTCACCGCAGAGTTTTCATGTAGAATTTTAAATTCAAGTATTGTGCTTCTCACACTGTCACATTTATTGTCTTCCTTTATTAGCTTAATGTGTTACTACCAGGCCAATCTTAAAGTAAATTATCCATTTTTAAAGATTTATATTTCAGCAAATAATAGAATCCCTCATTACTTACTCTGAAGTATGAATATGATCAGAGACTTGTTTGTGTGTGCCTTTATTCTGTGATTTACTAGAAATAAGCCTCTATAGACCATAAAACACAAGGAAAATTCTCCTGTATTAATATAGCTTAACCCGTTGCCGGTCAGGACAGAAATTTGCACAACTTCAGGGACAGAATTCACAAACAGACTCACGATCAGTGCATTTTCGTTACTAGGATTTGTTTTAGGATTTGATTTTAGCAAGGAAAAGATGTCTCTGCTCACCCTGCAACAAACAAATCTTAATTACAAAGGAATGTCATACAAGATTACATGTTTTCTGCGGGAAGAAGAAGGAAAGAAATGTGCAGAATTACCCTGTGTTTTTTGTTCTTCCTGAAAAATGTTAAATTTAAAACAGGGAATCAACTAAAAATATAGTTATGAATCCCTCCTCAGGCCTCTGTTCTGTTGATTGAGGCATGAATTATAGAGATCAGTAGTTTACAGATTGAAAATTGATACTGAGTCAGAAAAACATATTTAAGTCTGCTCACCAGGACAAATTTCCAGGCAGCCCATGACGCCTACCGAGATACACATCGTCCAGAAAGGGTGCCACCGATATTCAAGGGGTTATAGTAGTAGTTGTAGTTGTTGTTTGTTGTAGGTGCAGCCTCAGGCTTATCTAAACCTGAACCTGGTGGACTGCGGATGAACCTACCTCTCTCATGCAGCCCATCATTCTCCTCCAGGGGGTTAGGGAAGGAATTGAGGGATGTTTGTGTAACTTGGCAGTGGAGCCAACCAGTTACATCAGTGCCACCATACAAAGGCATTCCTCTCCAGCACCGATTCAAGGGGTTAAAATGAATCACATGTACAATACAAAGGAAAAAACTTAGGATGTGTACCAAAGGGATGAGGCGAGCGTTGACGATGGGGGCGAGAAAGGCTCCCAGCGTGCCTAACCCATTTATGCCAGTGATCGTACCTGCAATGAACCATTAACTGAATAACACATTCATTCCCCTGACATTGACTTCATTTTATTCATGCCCTTTCAAGACGACTTTATAAATAATTTCAGTCCATGGCACATACTTTGCTAATAATCATGCAGTCTCCTGACAGCTTCATTCATTTTAGGACCGACTTTTTTGAACACAGGGCGTAAGAGAATAACCTTCATTTACCCGTTACCCTGAAGAGGTCTGCCCAGAGCTAGTCTACCCAGAGCTAAATAAAATCGTCTGGAGGTAGCAGGAATAAAACAGCTGTTGCATCATCGGAGTGAAAGAGTATACCGTGACATCGTTTTTAAGCAGAATTTTTATTTCTGCCAGACATTTTACTCAGCTTAGGAGAGTGCCTCTGTAGTTGAGGAGTTAACGAAGATTGTATCAATTACCTGCGTTTGAAAACATTTCTACAAGACAAAATAGCCGGGAGATAGCAAGAATATGATTTTTAAATATGTCATGAGACTGAGGGAAATAAAGCAAGATTTGTCTGCTAGGTTTTCATGTATGCATTTACCATGATGTGTTCTGTAAACTAACCAGAGGAACCGAAGAACGTCAGGTTTTATTTATTAAATTCTGCACGAACAGTCCGGGAGAAAATTTCATCTAATATTTCACGTATTCTCTTTCTCAGTTTCATCCCCTAGCGAATACCCAAGCTGCGAGAGTCTCGATATGTTTCCCTGACCATATGATTGTCTTTTATTTGACGCAGCAGGAAGGAAAGTGAAACGTGCGATAAGTGTGAGGGTGGTGGTTGCAGTGAAATAATTGGCAAATTTTTGTCATAGACTGAATCCAGTCTTATGTAGCCTATACCCTAACCGTACAGGATCTTACCTCATTCCTGTAAAAGAAACACATAGTTTGACTACGGAGCCTTTGAATTCAGATCATACCCTCGTACTCTTTGCTATCGTCATATTTCAGTCATTGGTGATAACCATGTTTTCACCTCTCAAGTGGAGCATTTTTATAAACGAATGAATAGAAATTTTTGTACTTGGCGTAACAGATAGCATACTAGGAAGTCACCATATTTTGTTACTTTCTGTTTGCATAAAAAGAAACAGACAAAAAAAGCATAAGAAAATTTGTGCCACCCAAAGTCAATCACTGTTCTGGAGATTTGGTGGAAGCAAGGGTTCTCTAGACGATTATTCTTTTGGAAATGTGAAAGGCTTTGTACAGATGCTCTACAGTATGTAAGTATGGATCTGTTTAATACGTTGATGAATTGTCCGCCGCCATTAAAACTTTTACAACCTTACGAGTATTTCAGTAAAGTGTATAACTGTCTCTATGTTTCGCTCCTTATCCAGGAGTACATATTATTAACATGGAGATCGTAATCATGAAATCGCGGTGGCTTACATCACGAGAGCAGTTGCACTTTGCCACTTCCTTCCAATGACAGATTTCTAGTTCATTCTTGCTGCTCTTGGACAATTATATTTAACCTAGGGGAGACTCTGAACTTTACATATAGCCTTCATTAGCCTTTCTAGCGCCAGGGAACTCTATTAAGCTGAATAAAAGCGACTGGTAGTAGCAAGAATGGAATGGAATATGCATCACCTGACTTGAAAGTGTTAAGCAGCTAGAATTGAATAGAAAAATACGTCACGAATCCAAAGCTGTTAAGCAGCAATAATTCAGTAGGAAATATAGCACCAGACTAAAGGTGTTAAGCTGCAAAAAATAAATGGAAAATATAGAACCAAAGTGAAGGTGTTAAGCCGCATTGGGAGCATCCATCATGGTGTTTATGCCCACAGTGTCATTGGCAACTGGACACCATCGTACATTACCAACGTAGTTGGGCGCGATATCCATAGGTGTCATTAGGCAGGCGACGTAATGGGTGGAGAAAAAACTGACTAGAACCACAAAGAGTGCGAACACCCAGGCTGCGTTGCAACCGGCCAGTACAGTGCCCACACAGCTGCCCACAATAACCATGCCGCCTGGGGAAGAAAAAGAACTGTACATTCCAAGGGCGAAGGAGCACATGCAAAAATAGAAAGAGAAGGGAATAAACTGGACATAAACCATCCATATAACCAGTTTCGAGAGCATTTCCTTACAGAGAAGGAAGAGTGACAGTCAGCCGAAATCATTGGCAGTAATTTTAAAGAACCAAAGAAGTACGGATAACAACTGCCAGAGAATAAAAGAAAAGAGTCCACATTCACCCACCTCCGCCATACATAAGTCTCCGTATGCCCAGTTTAGAGAGCAGTTCCTTGCGGTAAAGGAAGTCTGACAACCAGCCGAATACAACGCCAAACAGCACCGTCATCCCATGTGACACTGCCATCAGTGTATCGGAAGTGGAGAGGCTCATGCCGATCTGGAACAAGGAGTAGATAGGAGAACGATAGTACGGTGCCACCTCACCGTGGAGATATTTCTCTCGCTTTATTTTTTCTACTTACAGAGGTACTGTTTACTTTAGGAGAGAATTTCCCAAATTGAGGAGTTAGTTTGTATAACCGTCATTAACCGGATCAGTATGAGATGCTTTTCTTAAAAAAAAAAAAAAAAAAAAACTCGAAGTAGCAAAAATAAATTTTTAAATACATTATCAGACTGAAGGAGAAATCATCTTCAGCACGATCATGTTATAATTTAGTTTTGCTATCTTCCGATTATTTATTTTATTCACCGTCACGGATGTGGCATAGTTCTGTCGCTTTTGATAATAAGAAGAGACAGCAGAGGTGGAGCACTATTACGATGTCTTACAGTCATTTCACCTTAACTTGGATCAGGTTTTGGTACTTATGAAGCGTATTTCATGTACTTCGGTTGAAGAGTAAAACAAAACAGCAGCGGCCCATCGTTTCCATAGCACTTCTTCATGACCATTATAGTATTGTAGTATTAATCTGTTGTTGCAGCCCAGCATTCAAGATGGTGGGATGGCAGTATTAGGCCAAGGTAGAATAAAATGAGTGTAGTTTAGCGTATTGTTGCTGCCTCCACACTATTTGCTCAGCCTAGGAAGGGCCTTTGCTAATGAAAGGGTTAGTGAGGCCTGTGTTCAGCCTCTCATGTTAGACCAGTCTAAGCTGAATAAAATTGTAGGGAAATTAGGACAACTCTGATATATTTCACCTAACGCCAGACGATTTCTATTCAGTTGAGAGAGTTATAGGAGCATTAATTCTCTCATGATCGGAAAGTCTATTATATTCCAGGTAACTTCACGCGACTTTATTCATCTGAGTGAGTCATAGGAGCTTGAGTGTTAACAGAGTCAAAATGCAGTATCTCCGTCCTTATAAAATGACTGACCGTAAGTCATAGGAGCCTGAGATTTAATACATCCTAATCCCAGCATCTCCCCCGTTCTGTCAGATAACTCACTTCCCACATATGAGACCGAGAGTGAGTCATTGGAGCCTGACTGCTAATACAACGAACCTAAATGTAGTATCTCCCCCCATATCAGATAACTCATCCCTCTCTTATCAGATGACTGAAATTGAGCCATAGGAGCCTCAGTATTAATAGAGCCTAGTTATACTATGTTTCCTATTGTCAGATAACTCACATGTCATACAGCCGACAAGCCAGGTAGACACCAAAACCATCTGTGACCTCGCAAATTGACAGGCTTTTAGGTGCTGTAAGTCGGCATCCAGGTGTGTATAATAGGTAGTTAGGAAAGTATTTTGGTAGGTCGAAGGTTAAGTGGGTAGGCAGGAAAGAAAACTGACAGGTAGGACGATAAGTGGACGGGTAAGTAGGCAAGAAAGTAAGTGGGTGGGAAGGAAAGAAAACGGGCAGGTAAGAAAGTAAGTGGGAAGGCAAGTTGGCAGGGAAGTAAGTGGATGGGTAGGTGGGAAGGTGGGTGAGCAAAGAAGAAAATTGGTTAGTTTACAGGCAGGTGAGTAGTTAGGAAAGTAATTAGGTTGGTAGATAGGAGTGAAAGTTCAGAGGGAATAATACAGATTGATCAAGAGGTGGATGTATGAGGATGGGAGGAAAAAGGAAGGAGGGGTTATAGAAGGCAGGAGAGTGGAGAATATAGGAAGAGAAAGTTAAGGAAAGAGAGAAAACGGAAAGAGAGGAATGAAGGAAGAAATGAGGAAGGGATGTGAAGAGAGAAGAGATGGAAAGAGATAAGAAAATGAGGAAAGAGGTAGAGGGTGAAGCAAGTAGGGAGAGAGGGTTAGGGTGAAGCATGTAGGGAGGGAAGGGAAGGGTGAAGGGAGTGAAGAAGGAGGGAAAAGGCTGAAAAAAATACAAAATGAATGTAAGGATGAAATGAGGAAGGAAACCACTAAACAAAAAGCTACTTTTGCTACCCATAGTAGCACAGACCATGGTATGTATTCACATTATACATAATACTAAATATAATAGTTATGATACCGGTGTAGTAATGGTATGTAGCATATTATATTTAGCAGATTTTATGTAAAATGTATGTTAAAAAGATCCCGCATACGGAAAATGGCCTTATTGATTCCCTCTACCTCCTCCAGCTATGCAACAGCTAATGATGACTTACTAATTGAAATGTTACAGCCTAATATTCACACCTCCTGTGACTCAGTCTCAGCTGAATAATATCGCTTGGCGTTAGTTGGTTCATTCTCGTCGCTTAAGGAGGCTCTTTAGCATCTCAACCGTACAAATTTATTTCTTCATGTTGGGCGTAATTTTTTTTCTTTCATGTTATCTGTGCAATCTGTTTCAATGATGAAAAGACAAATATCGTACAAAACAGTATTTAGGTGTAATGTGCAAAATCAATCACGAGGGAAGAAGTGCTAGAAAACCTGATAAGTTCACGGGAATACGGTCAAAGGCACATCTGTTAACAAGAAAACTCACCTGCTTGATGAGAAAAGTAGGAGCCTGATTAGATGTGAATGTCAGCATCCAATTTCCAGAAAACTGAACCAGAATGAGAATGTAGATGGTGCGACAGCGGAACAGACGACTCCACGGCACCCGTCTCTGTGACGTGTGGTGAAAATGTTAGGAACGTATTAAATATTAGCTGCGTGTTGTCTTGAAAGGGTTCCAAAGCTGAAGTCTCAGCACAATCCTTGCCGTGTGCAAGTGAGTCTTTGACATTTATATCCATCCTTATGTAGCCTTATCTAATTCATTAATACAGTTGAACACAATTGTTGAATTACATCGTCTGGTTGTACATTGTTTAAATAATACATAAGCTGTCGTAGTGAAGTGGTTAAGGGATCATGAACATTATTTGTGGTGAAGAGACAAAGGCTGATTGTTAGCCTCTCTATTCCGTTGACGTACTGTATTCTTTATATTAATCTTGTTGTCTCTAGACATTCTCTTTTCAACTCGAGACACTTGTGACCTAGAGGGTTATTAAATCCCTTTGGAATCAGACTTCTCAGTTGAATAAAATCGTCTGTGAACAACGTCATCGTATTGAAAGATTAAAAGATAGGGGTATTCTCAGGAGATCGAGAAACGTAACGACGATGTGTATGAGATGTGGAGATATTGAACTTTATATCAAAACAAACAGAGAAAAGAGAAATAGGTCTTGAAAAGCCAGTATTATCGTGAGGAGGCAAGACAGTTGCTGAGAGCGTAAATTAACAGTGCACCACTCTTACAGATGTTCAGTTACAGGTAAGAATGTTGCTCCAATTTTTAGTTGAACCTTTATGAAATGTACACAGTACTCTGGATTGTTTTTTTTTGGATTTGAACGATTGCATCATTGGGTTTCTATAGTCATTGCTCATTGTCTCACTGTGTATCGTAATGAAGTGAAATGATGACAAAATTTTATCTTCGTTTGGAAAACAATTTTGGCAGACCTCAAGATGAGATATCAATAGCCTAGGCTAAATCTTAATTTCCGAAATAATCTCCCTCTACTTGACGGGTATGTGGCATGTTCATCGATATTTATGTATGCAATTGCATTTTGGCAAACCTGGAGATGAATCATGTGTAGTTGCCAGATTTACTTACCCGAGGCTGAACCTTGATTTCCGCCAGCAGCTGCCTCTCCTTGGCGGATATTAGCGGGTGTTGGTCAGGGCTGTCCCTCACCAGAAGGAACCAGAAGAACACCCATGCCAAGGCCAGGATGCCGTCCCCATAGAACACCCACTTCCACCCCAGCTTTTCCACCACCAACCCCGACAGCCCCAGCCCTATCATGTCACCCACGCCATGCCCTGTGTATATGCATTCGGCCATGCATCAGGTCACACCATGCATTGATCTGATGCTTGACAAGTAATTGGTATCAGTGGAGTACATGTCCGAGTTGGAGGTTTTGTTAACAGAATTAGAGAATATTCATATCAGTATGGGGGGAAAAACGAGATTCAGTCATACTGACTTGACGTGAACACTTATCAACTTCCATAGTTGTGAAGATAATTTGTGGATATCCTGTATTATATATATATTCACGAATAACAGTACTGCTGATGAGGTCATTCCAATTATGCAGTATTAACGTAAGCTGCAGTTAGGTTAACTCTAACAAAGCTAGCCTTCAGTTATGGAAATACTAAGTATTGTGGGAGAAAGAATCAGGGAAGATGTAGAAAAGAGGAAACCTGGCAGAATAAGGTGGGCTCTCATGCTGAAAGATGAACCTTTTTGTTCAGCTTACCTGTAGTCAGGAGAGAACTAATCACCAGACACTTCAGTCATCACTTAATTGACTTGCGGCATCCTTGTCTATCCTGACGGCATGATATAAGGTGTAACAAGACAGAGGGACGGTCATAGCCTGGGTGACTTTATTCGTTTGATGGAATATGTGGGTTGTACTTGTACTAGTATTGTACAGGTGGCAATACTTAATAAGGCTGTGGTGGAGAGCAAGAACCCTGCAACTTTAAATGGTAAAGTGGTTTCCTGATGCGGCACATATTCTATGTGGCTGTAGGTTACCCTTGATCATGGTAACTCTGGTTGGCTGGAAATAGACTGTACGAAATGCAGGCGGATTTTGCTAAGCTTTCTCCAGTCGTCATGTTAGTACCATTGCTAGACAGTTTATCCAGCTTATGAGAGAACTTTTGTAAGCTGGATATAATTCCTTCCCCTCCACCTCCAGCACATGTCCACAGCATTGAGACAACAGGACTGAACGAGCGGTTATTGCCCGTGCCTCAAGTTTACTTAGTCAGACGAAATCATCAGACAGTCCAACAACAATAATATCCCACCCTCCCTCGATCCCCCTGCCAGATACCAGAAAGCGAGACTTACCTCCAGAGATGATAAGCAACATTGTGGCACGTTCCTGGGGTCGAGCCCACCTGGAGGTGATGCTGTAGAGAGCAGGGATGGTGGGTCCCATCAGCAGCCCCGTCAGCAGCTGCGCCGCAGCCAGTGCTAGGGGGTGCCAGCTGGCGGCCAGAGGACACAGCAGGGACATCACCCCACACAGACCCAGTGTCACACCCACAGTCATCCGCCCACCCACTACCTCTGCGATACGCCCACCTGAACATCACCAACAAGTTGTATTCCCCTGCGGCCACACTTGCTCCAGAGATGTGATGGTAAGGAGGAAACGAAGATCAGGGTAAAGTCCAGTGTTAAAACTCAAATACTGCAGCAGATCTAACCCTGTTTTCGTTTCATCTTGTCGATCACACGCTTTGAGCAAATGTGGCTGCATCCATTTAACCATATAGCAAGGAGTCGTTTGAGATTTAAAAGAAAGGTGTGGGGGGGAGCGGTAACATACCCTAACCAAAAACATTTGAATTCTCTCAATTACAGGGAGAAAGCTTTAGTACCAGTCAAACAGAGCTTAAGATTGATAGTTAGCTTATGTTGTGAAAACAAGTCCTAATAATTGGAAAGGAATCACTCGCAAGACAAGTGGAATGTAATAGGGCTCTGCATTGGATGTTTTACTGTAATATGCATAGAAAATACTGGCAAATTCTGTGTTGTAAAATATCCAAATAATGCTGATGATACGAAAATTAGTCACAGAGTAGACGCATCTTTGTAAAGGCAGGTGTGGTGTTGTGTTGTAGGGAGGTGGGCGTACTGTGATCTTGTGAATGGTGTGGTGTGAGGCAGAACGTGATACTGTCGGAAGTGATCCGGTGTAGGTTTTTGTGGGGTGTAGAAGAGACAAAGGTTGGTGTGGTGGGGTGTACGAAGGTAAAGCATCTTGGGGTAGGGTAGGGTGCACGAAGGCAGAGCATTGCGTCATGGTGTTGTATAGTGGGTTTTAGGGTACCAGACGATATTGAAGTTTGTTTTACACTCTTATTTATGTGTGTACTTGAGGATACGATAATTATTACGGAGTCATTTTTTTTCCCCAATTATCCGTTACACATCCCATACATAGGCCGGTCAGACTTGAACACTGTTTTCCTTGTCCTACTTCACCCAGCGATGTAGTTGCGGACCTGAATATAAATTCGATCATCGCGTGTCGTATTCCAGGGGATGACATGAATGTGTGCTGTAATGATCCATGTGCAGTTAACAGACGTAAATATAACTCTTCTTCAAGAGATGGAAGCGGCAACCGTCATAGAGGAGGCTGACTCTCAGTACTATTGGACAACTACTGATATCCTCCTTACCTTTCCCAAACCCTGCACTTTTACACATTCATCAACACGGCCTACTGCTTGGTGAGTGTTTTGCTATCCATATTGTAAATTATATGGTATGTATTATTTTACTTATGGATTCTCAAAAGTTTCATACAATATATATATACTGGATATATACAGTATATATAAATCTACCTAAAAGGCGGCATTCACGAGC